>JAMKCH010011896.1:0-37935 GCA_023653785.1 Ophioderma brevispina | reverse complement strand
TCAACCACAACCATCATTTCCTTAAATCTCATATATTTATCCTTCAAATAAAGTTGTGTTTTATTGTACCGAGGGGAGTGGTAGCTCGAAAACTAGAGCACTTTTGAAAGCTTGGCCACTCCGTTATTTAGTACTTCTAGTACCTTTGTGTTCCTTACCTTGGAACACCTGATTGGCATTCTTGAGCAATGTCTTCAATCCTCCACATTCCTTCTTGAGTTGCTTCATCTCATCACCATCAAACAATGCAACCACCTGCTGGAAAGTCATCTCACCTGGTTAGAAGACAATAGGAAGGTTTAGATGCCGTACACAATGGAATTCTTTTGTTCAATAGATCCATGAACAAAATAATTCCACATTCCATATACAAGCGTAATGCCTGGTATGCATGTACTTGTATATTAGGCATAGAATTCTCGTTCAATAGATCCATGAACAAACAAATTCCACATCACCATCAAACAATGCAACCACCTGCTGGAAAGTCATCTCACCTGGTTACAAGACAATAGGAGGGTTTAGATACCATACACCAGGGGTGTCCAACCTGCGGCTCGCGGGCCATTTGCGGCCCGCTAAGAGTTCACATGCGGCCCGCGAGGTACTTCCCCAGAAAAAAATAAAAAGCATAAATATCTCAAATAATAGTTTAAAAAAAATAAAAATATATTAAATATATAACACATAAAACCAAAGAACCATACCCCAAATATGGGTCTTATTTTCAGCCTTCTGGAAAATGAATGACCCCCTTTTTCAAGCCAATTTTGGTGTATAGAAATGGGTTGTTTTTTCCAAAATTTTAAAAATTCGAAAAATAGTTTAATTTCCTCAATCTGAAACGAAAATATTTTTTTAAATGTTGGAGATTAGATTTTAGTCAATTTCATCAAATTGAAGCCATTTTTTTCCAAATTTTGACCACTAAAAAATGTTGAAATTCTCGTAAACGGGCAAATTTGTGATATTAACCAAAGTCAGGACCATCACAGTGCAGACACACACCGACACACACACACACACACAATCTACTGCAAGGAATACAGCACAATCATAAACATCATGGATGATATTATAAGAAGCCTACGTGTTGTTTTTTTACCACCAAACATATCCAGGAGCGGTTCCCTTACCAACCATCAAAGGGTCAGCTATTTAGTAGTTTCCGATATTTTTTTGGACTTTGAATTTTTCTAACCTGAAAATATAATGAAAATTTTTGTAATTTAATAGAAGCAGGAGTGGGATTTGAACCCAGACCACTGTATCATGAGGTTATATAGCTACCTAACCACTAGACCATTGTGGATTGCTATGCCAGATTTGCAATTCTAATCCTTGATAACCTATACAGTATTGTGATCAGCACTCAAAATAGCTCTGCTCTGGAACGATTGTCACAACTTGCGCTCCAGGAGCATAAGGGTGGTCAAACTCTCATATAATCAATAATTAGAAGCACTCACAGGCCATTTTACTTTGGTGTGAACCAGTCTTGATCATATCTGAATACAAATATACTAACCTCCCCTTCTCCAAAGCTTTTGACCTTTGACCCTTCTTGCCTCTTCCTCCTCACGCTCTATGTGCACACCTCCTAGTCTCAGTATAGCTTGAGCGATATCATTTACAATTCTGTCTTTAAGCTCAGTGCTTAGTCGGGAACAGTTCCTCACAGCCTCAACTTTGTCCCGAGGCTGGAAATCTTTGGCCCATTGTTCATGTGAAGTTTGACTCAAATCTGAAGGTGCTGCTGAGGATACACTTGTATCAATTTCAGAATCTGCTGTGCATCTACCGGTAGCAGACGTTCCAGAGTATCTTTCTGTTGCATCTGTCTCCACCTGGACATCATTAACGTCATCTTTATCAATACTAGAGATGACCAGGTTACAATCAAGTGGCAAATATCCAGAAGATGCTGCTGACATCTTGGAGGAACTGTGGCTGAAATTGGAGATGGGTTTCCTCATCACTTTGTTTGGGCATCTTGTGGTTATGAAGTGTTGTATGGTTTCGTCAAGAATCGTCCGTTCCTCGAGAGAGAGGTTATTCCTTCGCTTTCCAATCTGGCAAATCTAGAACAAGTGAGATCGAGTGAGATGACTACCGTATTGTTCCTAATAAACGCCCCGGGGGCGGTGCATTTTTCAAAAGTGGGGGCATTTATTACAGTCAAAATGGAAAGTCAAAAATCCCCGCAGAAATCACCTTACCCAGTTTAAAAAAGGGTGTTCAGTGCACCCGCCTGGGAATTTCAACCCAGGGATATTATAATCAACACGTGGGTCCAAGTTTTGATGTGCCGTGAAGCAGAAAGCATTGATGACAACAGCGATTATGATATGGATTACGACAGTCCCGGCCATTAAATCATGTGATTTTCGGTAAGCTTAACTCATTTTCTTGAATTGTTTTATCCAAAAATCATAGGGGGCGTTTATTAGAGCTGGGGCGTTTATTAGGAACAACACGGTATGCATGATCAAAGTTTACTTTATCTCAACCTGGGGGATTCAAGTTTGGTTTGGGTAGGGAGGTGCTTCTAAAAGTCTCAAATTTTAACCCTTATCTATACCAATTTTTGCCATTATTATGCTTGTATGGATCCAAGTGTGGGAAAATATTGGACTTCAAAACTATGATCAACCCCCACCCCCCCCCTGTATGATTTTCACCCAATACTTATTGGTCTCACTAAGAATTTTAAAATATTGGGCTTGACTGCATCTCTCCCAATATTTTTGCAACTCATAGCTCGAGCAATAAATATGGGCTCAACCAATCCAAATTTTACATCAAAAAATACATCGCGGTCCGTAGACCGTGAGTGTTGTCTGCTGTCGCGGTTTATGAATGGGGCCAAAGGTCACATGAGGTCACCAAGGTCACATGAGGTCACCAACATATCTCCCCACCCCGCCCTTTTTTCCACCAAGTTACATCATTGTAGCCGCTATGGAACTCATATGGCATGCAATATATTAAGGTTAATATTTTGACCGGCTAAAGGGCACATGAGGTCACCAAGGTCACATGAGGTCACCAACATATCTCCCCACCCCGCCCTTTTTTCCACCAAGTTACATCATTGTAGCCCTAACGGAACTCATACGGCATGCAATATATTAAGGGGGGAATCTGGTTCAAAATGAGGTGTCTATTAACAATATGCTCTAGCACATGTAGTTCATGATTAATATAGGAAAGTCATATATGAAAATATTCAGAAATAAGTAAGCCTGTCAAAAATTAATCAATTTACAGAGTTCAAGTTCATTAAATTGCCGTTAAACGAGGTCAAAGGTCAACAAACTTTAATTTGGGCTTCAGTGAAATACAAAAGTTGCTCCTCATTTTTCATGTGTTAGTAGGTCAAGTAGGAGCAACCTAATGAAAAGATTTTTTGTAATTTGATTTTCGGGTTGCCATAGCAACCGGATCCATGATTTTTTTAATTTTCATTGCTGGTGAGACCTTTGACCCCCATAAAATAAAAACTAAAGAGAAATTACCCAAAATGGCCCATTAGGTTGTAATACATATCATGAATTACTATTGGTCCAAATTTGAAGTCAAAAGCTCTACTAGAACCTGATTTATTTTCCGGAGCAACTTTTTACAGGCAAAAAAAGTTATGGCCCATAATGATCTAGAAACACTTAATTAATTTTAATTATGCTAATTAGTAACATTTTTGTTCTTTAAACTTCAAATTTAGTAATTGCATGAATTATAATAAATTATGAATACAAAATTTCTATAAATAATCACTGTTGTAGGCTAGAAATTAATTTATTTTGTCATTGTCTTAAATATTGCAGGGTGAAAAACAATAAAATACAAAATAAAAATAGCTGCTTGAAAAAACAATAAAAAACATAAGAAATTATGTTTGTTTGCAAGACGCAATTGACTTTAATTGATCATAAAATGGGAATGGAATGTCCGATTTTCACCAAATAAAAAGGGAAATAAAGCTCAAAATTGTAGCAATGTAACAAAATTAAGACCACTGCAAATCTTACATCACAAGACTTTGAACTAGATTCTCCCCTTAAGGGTTAACATTTGACCACAGACAAACACACAGATACAAAGACATACGACCAGAGTAATCCCTATGTGCCTTCTGCAATTCTTGCAGACGACACAAAAATGGGACCCATAGCTATATTCGAGCTGCAAAATTTGGGACTAAATTTAACACATATTGCTTTTTTTTCTTCAAAAATTCTAACATGTTCACAAATTTGGGACAATTCAAGATTGAGGAAATCAGCTTATTTTATAACAGATTTTACAAAATATTAAAGGTCCATGGCCCGATCGCTAATAGCCTCATCCCCAGATTTTACCGGAAGTGGTCAACATTTTGATATCAGAAGAAAGCTACTATTTTTCTTGTTTACCCTGTGAAATCTTAGAGCCAAAGGGTGTTTGGTTTGGAAGTTATGAGCAAAAATGTGCCCCACTTTGGTCGACCAATATTAATTGTACACATCTCTACATGGTCATTGAGCCCTATAGTCATAAGCCAGTTCTGTACGGGGCTTTTAAAATTCGAGTTTGTTGCACCACCTGGTGATTAATTTCCAATATAATCAACTTGAAGGGGGTGTCCCCTGACTAGATTAGGTATGTTTCGCCCCGAAACTTGTTGCACAAAAGCGCGTACTGCCTATTTAAAATGGCCACTATTGTTTTATGAAAAACCTGCTATTGTAGTTTCATTATAGATAGGAATTTATCCAGGATAAAGGAAATAAAGTTCTACCTTCCTGAAAAGTGGGCGCTCTTAACCTTTAAGTGTCCAAAATGGCCGCCTGTTTAGAAGGATGTTTTGCTTTAAATGTACTAAAATGCCAATAGATGGGGTAAGAATGGAGTAATATTTTTAGAGCGCACCAAAAAAGAGATTCATTCATTTGTGTCTGGTGCGACATATCATAACTCATGCTGGCGGCGGTTTATACCCGCTCCGTGGGACATAAATAAGAAGAAAAAACACCCCGCACCCCTTTTGGACATAATAGGAACCATATTACGAAAAACTAGTGATACATTTTTCCCGCAATTTTCTCTCGCACTTGGATAATTGCAGACCACTCAAACACTTGTTGACTCGTGGGAAGGAAGCTGATCTTAGGCAGTGGAGAGAGAGAAGGAACCTGTGGGACAAGTCAAGAAACAAAGATGCAACTGATGTGCTCGAGAGAAACTTAGGTCACCATATTTAAATTTTCTTCTTTACATATAGACATTTTTTTCACTTCTCATAATGCATAGTTTTTATTTTTATGGAAAACACTTATGACGTATAAGTGTCCTTAAATGACAGTCCACACCCCCATTGATTAGATTTATTGTATCAGGATTGATAAGAGACTGGTGCCGTCTATTAACTATTGTATAGTCAGTTTAAACTAAGTTATATGGCCCAACTAGAAACCATCTATTAGTAAAGGCATTCTCAGGACCAAGTCAATACACCTACTTTAATATTTTTATCATCTTGGCAATGTCGATTAGGGTCATTATAGAAAAGCGTGGTAAACTAAAGTCGAAAGATGGGTAGGGCTGTTTTCTTTCCTGATTTACGTACCCGAGGCGAATATAATCACGGCCATCTTTAAAAACAAGCCTGCTACGTAAAATATAAATGCATCCATGAATTCTTTTGGAAGCTCCCAAAAATATCACCAAGTTCTTGGTCAACAATTTGTTCATTTTTTTAAGTTCATTTAGCAAAATATGCCTCATGGTGGCGGCCATCTTGGAAGCGATAGATGTTTAAGCTCTCTTCAAGCAGTTAAAAACTGGTTTCGTGTAGTCGTGGATAAAATTTCTATCTGTAATGAAATTATAAGGCGGTTTTAAATTAAAAAAACAATTGGCAGCCATTTGGAAATGGCAGGGCACGCTAACGTGCAGCTTTTCGGGGCGGAAACATAGCTAATCCTAAGTCAGGGGGGCCATCCCTTTAAGGTAATATATGGGGAAAAGTAATCACTAATTGGGGGCAACGAACGGAAAACTTGATGCTGGCAGCGTATGGACTACTAGGGTTTTAACAATTATTTAAAATTAAGTTACAGTCATTTAATGTATAACCATTATTTTCACTAAAAAAAAATTGATGTCCACAGCAAGGCCACAATGTTTACTTCTATATCTGCTTCTATATACTCTGAGAGCGATGCCGTTTCATACTTCCATACTTTCACATGTACAAATGAAAGGGAGTCGACATGAACGCATATTTTTAATTTGCTCATGCCATATCACTTATCTGTACGGTATGTGTAACGTGCTGAAGAATCAAACACTGACAAAAGTGTGTGTGTAAAAGCAGACATTGTGACTCTTCTTGATGTGATATCAACCCACAGCCGCAAACTCCCCGCGTGATGGATACACCAACATAGGTCACGCACTGCTGCATTTAAAAACACGGACATACTTCGCAATTCCCAAGAAAAATCAATAACCGTGTTACATTTTTTTTTGTCGAAAATGGTCACTTTTTTACCACCCGAAGAAACCGTTCAAAAGAAAACTTCTAACCGGCACATATTTTTGTTTTTTAAAACCTAATAATTAAACCGAATATCAAATTTCCACCAGACGTCTTCTAAAGTCTGTTGAAGAAGGACTCTTATTTGAACAATGACACTCATACAATAGCTCAGCGGGATGTTGTCGGCTGCTGTGGATATTCAACTAGAGTGAAAAAAACGGCTGTATTAAAAACTTACTTCGGGTCTATCACATAAACTGAAAAAATTCATTGGAATTTCAAAAATCCAGTAAATTCCATTAAAATAGATTTTTCACACGGTGTTAGGTAAGGGATGTTTACAATCTTGTTACTTGTGGGGATAGGCACATTTTGCATTCTCTTTCAAAAATAGATTTCAATTTGACAAAAAATTACCTCCATGGTTATCATTGGCCAATATATAATCTACCTACGCAATGTAAAAAGGTGATTGAATGAACTCAACTGACAAAAATTTTAAGCAATATTCAGTATTTAAGCATCTTCCAGTATTTTACGACTGCAGATGACCCCATATGACATTTCACCACTTATCCCTGCAACAAAATATATCACCACCCCTCTAAAATTGTCGGCATGAATTATGGTGAACATCCCCACATTAGGTTCAAAAAGCATTGTACGTATTTTAAAAGTGTCACAATTGACCTAAATTTTTTTCCAAGTGACCTTTGGAGCTCAAGACATTTGCAACAAGCAGTATTTTGAAATTGCCAACGACAGATGAATTAGCAGAACCAGACAGCAAGATCACTCAACACATCTACATAACAATTGCTGCGCAGATTTCATCTCCTGAGCTAAAGACAAAGAATCAATGGAAAAATTCTCTCAATCCATCAAAATAGTACATAAAATACAGCAAGTAAACTTTCGTCATCCCCCTGACAATTGGCCGTCTGGTACATGACCTCAGATGACCGTTGACCCTTGGTCCAAACCTTGACATCATCCACATATGAAGTGAACCCTATTGCCCCCCTTAACCCCAAGTATGGTTTCAATCGGACTTCAACTTTTTTAAGGACCTGAAACAAAAAACCCTAACCCAAACCTAAACAAACGGGGAACATCGGACATGCATCGCAAAAATCCCCAAGGCGGGAACTATTTAAGTCCACCCACACATGAAAATTATGATTATATATGCAATAGAAAGCTTTGTTATAAATAAAAGAGAAACATAAGTTTTATTTCCCAAAACCGCTACAGGCTAGTCACCATTACACTGAAAAGATTATTTCCTAGACCCCCCCCCCATAAAAACAAATGAAAATTTTCAAATTGGGCACTATTGCCTGTGAAGTCATTAACGTATCGGGTCAGTAAATCATGTCGGGGATCATTTACTAAACGGGCACGCACAACTGGTTCGGAATCAGTTTCGTAGATCTTCATATTCAACCAAAATAAGTGAAAGTACAAGCCCGAGGGCGTCCAAACTTGCAGATTGAGAATCAGGACAGAGAATTGGGATATTCATCGTCGGGAAATACCCGAGGATGATAGCGAAAGCTAGCCAGGTTATTTCCCGGTGAGGAAATTACCCCGGCTGGAGACAACGACGAAGGGGTGATAAGTTACTGGGGAAAAAAACCGTGGTGTGATGGCATACACAGAGGTAAGTGCCAAGCATTTTGAACAAAGTTGTTGAAAAAGAAATCCCAACTTATATTGAGAGGTAAGGTAAATTCATTTGATCAGTATTCATCTTAATAAGTAATATTCATTTTCATTTGGGCGCGATTAGAAACTTTATATGACTATATTAAGCAGAGCAATCGTGAATTAATACAGCATGTGCAATCAAAAGATTTTTTTTTATTTTTGCGCGACACGTCATTCTCAGGCATGGAACCAAAATTTCGTTGATGACGCATTGCTTTGTTTTGATGTCATGTTTGGTGCGGAATCGCTTCTCGCTGATTGTGTAGGGGGGAATGAGCCTTTACTTGTCAAAAAACCTTGAATGTTCACGGATCCTCATCTTGTAAATTTTTCGGGATCATTGACCAAATTAAGCAGATTTTGTAAATTAAACCTTTATGTCTCATTTTGACATTTAAATATGCTCAATTTTCTCTCATGACTTTTTTCACTCAGAGGATAGTGTTGTACATACATACGCAAGGTATTTTTTACATTTAGAAGCTTTATCTAACCAAAGCGAATGGATTTTTTAAATTCACCCCCTCAACAAACGACGCAAATGTGTTCCCACTGGCAGCTTACGCGTGGACCCTCTGCCGTATGATTCACCCCGTTGATCTGACACATTTACACCGTGCATAGCTCACGTATCTGTGGCGTGGTCTTACCCAGGTCTACCGTGCATAACTCGTTTTTTTTTTCTCAGTCCCTTAGGGTTGTTAAATTACAATTTCCAAGCTTTTCAGACCAAATCGTTTATTAACAAGAAGCTGGCACTATGAAATAATGGCAGAATATTCTTGAAATGAAGGATTAGCAAAAACACTGACCATTTAATCAAGGGTAAATCCCCACACTGGCAATGCTGGGTGGTTCATGTTATCAGCTCATGCCAGCGCTTATACGGCCCGTTTTACCAATATATACGTCATTTGCCGTTCAATCTTGATACGCCTCCAACATATCAGAGCAGTTTTTGCGGGAACCTTGTTTTTTCCTTCCCCCGTTTTGATGATTTTATATGAATTGCTAGGTACTACAAGTTTACACTCAAATTAAAAAACCTTGGTGAATCGTGAATGCTAGTTGGCTAAGTACATGCCAGGCAGAGTGAAAAACGAATGCGCAGCACCTGACTAGTTCATGACCCGCCACCGGTCAAATAAAACTATAATTTCATATGATAAGCAGACATCACAAACATTCATACACATTAAAAAGTTTTGCACATTAAGTGTAGAAAGAATCATGAAGGGTGCAGAGAAAAAGAAATAATTACAGTTGAAATCATGCTTCGGCCTATACTTTTGCATGTTTGAATGGGTGCCGTCCACGCAAGCTCAGTCATGATCCGGCCGCGGGTCACCACACTTGGCCTTGTATTTGTAAGTCAAAGTCTAGGTGTTTTCCAATATAATCCTCATCGAATAAGTACCAAACAAAACTTTCTCACCTTCTCTCTTCTACATTGCAAATAACATGTTAATACATACAGAATGCCGGCGTTCGACCACGGTGCGACACTATATGTTAACAGTAACATCAAGACTCGAACCGTAACCAAAGGAGTAACATCCGGGTACATTTTTGCACTGTGATCACGTGATCGGTGATACCGAATGACGTAATGCATATATAATAAGGCAATTGGGGGCTTTGGGGTATTGAAATACAGGAAAATACATAAAAATCTTAAAATCGAAACTTTATTCTGTTCATTTCCTAGGTCACCAGCAGCTTTCTATTGTATATAATCATAATCATGTGTGTGTGACTTAAAAAAAAAATATTATGTTCCCATTTTGAAGAAGAAATATTCACATTATTGTTTTCAGTTTGCAACTGTGAACTTTGTACTACTAGTATCTTGTTCCCTTGTAAACAGCATAAGCTTACCCTCTTAGTAGATGGTATTCTCATTGAGTCTTCTTCAACACTAAATCCACAAACTTCTCCAACTTCTCTGACAAAATCTAGGTAAGCTCTGTATTGAGTCTGGCTTGAATTGGCACGCACAAATTTGCCGGCAAAGTCGTGAAAACAGCATGGCAGGACAAAATAGCGTGTGTTGGGAGAGGACCTGTGAAGAGGAAAGAAAAAAAAAAGAATAAGGCAATGTAATATAATGAATTTAATCAGGCAAAACTTGTACCTTTTTCTTCATCATGGTTTTGCTCAATCAATGTGCTCTATAAAGGCTTAAATATGAAACGGTTTTGTTTCGTTTTGCAAAATACAGTAAGCCCTCTATAAACAGTGTTTTTCTAACCCATTTTTGTGTAGCTGAACACAACAGGTAATCCAAAAGTCATTTAACCATTTCACATGCTATACGAAATGCTAAAATTACATTTGGATCTTTAATTTCATAACAAAATCTCAAACTTCATTTTGAGAGACAAGTGCATTATTTTGGTATGGAAGGGAAACAGTTGCTGCAGCAGCTATGTGAATGTCTCATGTAATTTGACCTCAGATGATTTTTAACCTCAATACAGGACTTCAACTGACCACCCTATTTACAGCTTAACCTCAGATGACCTTGTGACATCATTAACATATGGGCTTCCCATGACACCAAAATTGCCATTTTAATGGCCCATAACTTTGTAATTAAGGGCACTATCACTCAGTGATTCACTCAAAATAGACAAAATATTTTAAATTTCTGGTATACCTGGGGTTCTGGGGACGAGGCTATTTGTGATCGGACTATGGCCCTTTAACTTAAAAGTACTTTTATACAAATATAAATGTTAATGATGCAATAGAAAGAATATTTTTAAGTTGAAAGATGAAATGTTCCATTCAACAAGGGGGTAATTAGCTGAGTTGAATGGAACATTCTTCTTTCAACTCATTACAGTATTCTTACCATTGCATAAATGAAAAACATTATCTGTTATATGTAACATCTAAATAGATCCTTGTCATTAAGCTTGCTGGCTTAGCCTTAGGCTTGGCCTACAACTGGAGTCTAGCCCTGAACCAGGCTAGGCCTAAATGATGACTTACAATTTGTATTCTCTGATGCAGGGCCTATCACTTGCTTTGTTCACCTCATAAAACTTGGTATGAATAAACTTCTATTGAGATTCCAAGTAGAAATATCTTTGCTTGACAAAAACTGAAACAAGATCATGCCCCATTGTTCGCGCATGCAGAGACTGTCTACAAAAGCTACGCAAGTTCCGAGACTTTCCGCAGCACTGATCATAATATTACATCACAGCCACAGCAAAGTTTTGTATAAGTGCATGTATTAGGTGATCTGCATTTTGAAGAGGCACGAGGTGAGAACGAAATGTATATATGAACAAAAATGCTTGCCGAATGGAACAAAAATGCTTACCGAATGGAACAAAAATGCTTGCCGAATGGAACAAAAATGCACAAAATGTGATGTAAGTATGCAATACATCATTTATTGAATAAGTTGCGATGTGTAATCTGCCAATGAAATGATAAAAGTTACATCATAAGTCTGCAATATCCACACAGGTCACATATGAAAATTCACTCTATAAGCCCATTCTTTACAAACTGCCACAATCATCTACTGTAGACAAGTGTTGCAGCTGTTACAATGGCAGGTGCTTGTATTGTCATCTTGGAATGTGTGTAGCTCCAGCATCATCTACTGTAGACAAATGCCTGCAATTGGTTAAAAGACAGGTGCTGTATGTCACCCTGAAATGTGTTGTAGCTCCATATTCATTCCACTGTAGAAAACACTGCAACTGTTTACAATTACAGGTGCTTGTATTGTCCATCCTGAATGTGTGTAGCTAGGCTCCAGCATTCCCATCTACTGTACACAATGCTGTGCACTGTTTCAATGACAGGTGCTTGTATGTCATCCAAGAATGTATGTAGGCCCAGCATTCATCTACTTTAGATACATCTTTCCAATTCAACTGTTTACCACCGTACAATGAACAGTGCTTTTGCATTATCATCTTTGGAATTGTGTGGCTCCACCAGCATTCATCTACTGTAACAAACCTGCAACTGTACACCAATGACAGGTGCTTGTTTGTTTCATCTTGGATGGTGTGTAGCTCCAGATTCATCACTGTCGACAACCAATGCAAAACTGTTACAATGACATGTGCTTGTATGTCATCTTGTACTGTGTGTAGCTCCAGCATTCATCTACTGTACACAATGCTGTGCACGTTACATGACAGGTGCTTGTCTTGTCATCCAGGAATGTATGTAGGCCCAGCCGTTCAATAACTACGTAGATAAATGCTTCAACTGTACCAGTTCAATACAGGTTGCCTTTTATTATCATCTGGAATGTGTGTAGCTCCAGCATTCATCTACTGTAGACAAACACTGCAATGTTACAATGAAGGTGCTTGTATTGTCATCTTGGAATGTGTGTGCTCCAGCATTCATCTACGTAGGGACAAACAATGAAACTGTTACAATGACAGGTGCTTGTATTGTCATCTGTAAGTGTGTGTAGCTCCAGCATTCATCTACGTACACAATGCGTGCACTGTTACAATGACAGGTGCTTCTTGTTATTGGTCATCCAGGAATGTATGTAGGCCAAGGCATTCATCTAATGTAGATAAATGCTTCTTCAACTGTTAACCGTTACAATGAAGGTGCTTGTATTATCACTTGGAATGTGTGTGGCTCCAGCATTCATTACGTAGACAAACACTGCAACTGTTACAATGGAACAGGTGCTTGTATTGTCATCTTGGAATGTGTGTAGCTCCAGCTTCATATACTGTAGATCAAACAATGCAAACTGTTACAATGACAGGTGCTTGTATGTAATATTGGATGTGTGTAGCTCCAGCATTCATCTCCGGTAGACCATACATGCAACTATTACAAAGACAGGTGCTTGTATGTGTCATCCTGGATTGTGTACCATGTCCTCAACTATGTCTACGCCTATTTTGTGAATCACAAGGCGGTTCTTGTCAGGTAGTTTACCTTGTTGCCATGAAGGGTATCCATGGCGTCAGTTCATCGGAGTGATTACCAATCAAACAATCAGCATCAGGAAACAGGTGTTATCAGATGGGATATGGGAGCATCTCCAAGGTGAGTCTCGGACCATAAGAGACAGATGCCACGGCTACGTAGGTCAATGCCTTGCCTGGGTGCTGCAACATACAAACAACTGGTTTGAAAATTCAACTAATATGTCTTCTTTATTTTCATTAAGCTTTATCCTAAAAAATTGTGAGCATGATTGTTGGCATACTTGAATAACAATAGATCTGCTATCAGTTCTGTGATTGGTCCAATACAAAAGATGCTGTAGTCTATAATTTTGACGATACTGCATCACTATGTTCTATCTCTATTCTTGACATTTTTTAAGAAAAATTCAGTAGTGTTAATAGGAGTTGAACTCTTCATAATTAAAGAGTTTCAGACTTGGATCTGAGATATTAATTAGCAAATTGATCTATGTGCATTTAATTCAAGATTTATTTCACAACAGCGCTATAGCGTACATGCGTTTCCTTTAAAAACGGCGATGAATAAGTTACATATCTGTGTTCTATATAAGAAATCAAAATTATAAGACACATCTATCGTTACACATACTGATCTAGATCAAAGCTGACACACAGAGCGCATTGACATGGATCATATGTGATACACAGTACAAACAAGGCGCCTTCCATTTTTCTAATACGGTGATGAATATGTTACACACTGTTCTATCTGTGATCTATCTCAGACATCGTTTGGAAAAAACAAAAAAAAAAAAAATCTTTATCACATACAGCTCATACGTTTACAGTCATATTAAAACAGTGTTGGCTAGATAACCAAACCCAGCATCATTATATTTCATGAATAAAATCTGAAGGTTTTTGATGATATTTCCTTTTGACTGGTAGTTAGTAAAAGACGCAAATCGGTTATGTTCGCGCTTATTATGAAGGGAAGATTTTCAATTGACGATTTTCTCGAAACACGTATTTTGTGAGATAGATCAGTAGTGAAGAAGCCGAACGGACTTAATACATAATTGGGCAAGAAGATACCAATTTGTCTATAATAAATGTCCTGGGGAATGACATTTTCAGAAAGGGGGATTTACTATAGTCATTGTTCAGCCTAAATTTCCATGCCCCACCATAGCCAGCCAATCTGAGTACAGGACAAACAACAGAGTGCTCCACACACAAAAAGGATTGATTGATTGAATCACATCCACTGGGCTTCTTCTTCTATTGCCATGAGGCAGCAGCTAAATATGTTGTAAACGTGGTGGAGCCAGCTCACTGTGATGGTTGGGGTTGAGAAGTCTATGTCCACGGCGGACAAAAGGTATAGGGCAATCATTGAGAATGTTGATCCCAATGCTTTATAATGGTCTATGAAAATCGCATACCAGACCACTAAAATGTTCTGGTTAAGGCATTTTAAGAAGAACAGATGTAATTTACTTTGAAATATGCCTTATCAAAAGTATCTTCACTTTAAATGGACAAACCTACCAGGTGGTTATGCACAATTTGGTACAAGTTTTCAACGATTTTGCAATCACAACTGTAATTGAACCAGGGGTCACTTGCATGATTTTTGTAATTGTTAGGAACATTGAGTCAAAAAAAAGACCAGCGTTAACGGAAACGCATGTGTCGTCTGCCGGACGGTTTGTGAATGGGGACACAGGTCACATGAGGTCACAAAAGTCACATGGGTTACCAACATGTGCGACACTACTTGAGGACCACTGTCTCCAAATCGTTCGCCCGCATCCACATACTGTCGGAATTTCACATTTTGAGGTTTTTGCGAAATTACGGCCTACTTACTTAGTTCATTCGATTCTTCCCATCACAAAGTTTCAAAATGTGAGGATGCCTAATTCATTAGTTTATAAATTACTGATTTTTGGACATTTCCTCAAAATCATCAATCATGTTTCACATACTGTCGTATTTTAACATTCCCATTCATGTAAAGTGTTGATAGCGCGTTCTATTTTGCTGATCTCCAAATAAATGATTTCACATCCAGATCATTTTGACGTATTTCCCTCGTTATTTCGTAAAACAAGCTTTTCAATAGTGATCTATTTTACGTATTGAAAAACAACGGTGTAATATGCGTCGTATTTTAAAAATATTAATTATTTGTGATTTCAACATACAGACTTATAACTTTGTAGCCTAATTATGATAATATAATTGCAGTTTTAAGTTGGATTTATGGTTTATATTGGACTTTAAAATGTTTTCTTCAAAACAGTAAAGTCTAGATGTTTCTTTTATGCTTCGTTTTACCGTAAAGATATGAAATGTCGCGATAGATTTTGAATTGCGATTTTCTTGGAAAACTTGTTTTGTAAAATACGACGGTATGTGATGTGGACGACGAAATGTCATGAAAATCTATCGACAAATGTGGACACACAAAGCAATTTCATGAATCTGACCATTTTTGGGTCACAAAGGTCACATGCTGTCACCAAGGTCACACGAGGTCACCGACTATTGTATCCAAGTCTCATGAAAATCGATTACATATGTGGATATACCTTGAGCCAATTCTATAATTCTGACCATTTGGGGGAAATTATTTCTAGATGACCTCCGACTCCACACACAAGATGGGTAACTGTGGGGCACTAACCAAGGACTGTTACATGCAAGTGGCATGAAAATGTGTGCATGTGCAAACAGCGAGCAATTATGTTTAGGGCATTTTGACCACAGATGCACACACAGACAGATACACACACACACACTATCAAAGCAATCCCTATGTGCCCTCTTGCAGACCACACAAAAATATGGGGCGTTTATTAGAGGGCGAGCATTTACTAGAGACAAGATTGTAGCTACTATATTTCATCCAGTCACAAATGTGGAGTGATGTCAGAGCTTTTAAAGTTCATGCAGTGATAAAAGTGCACATCATGGCAAGGTACAGTGCACGAAGATGACGTGTATGATATGGTACACATGGAAAAGAGCTGCATGAAAGTGATGACATCATTTGACTGGTATAGCCGAAGTATATCCTACTAAGTATACAGGAAGTTATAATGACCTACCCCCTCACTGTTAAGAATATGAACCAGGAATCCATTGCCACAACCAAGATCAACAAAAGACTGCCTGCTCTCCAGCTGTTGTTCTTCTCTTTCTTGTTCCCATAGCAACAGTATATAGGTTGCTATGGCAACATCCTCATACACAAACTTCTGGGGATCTGTATTTTCTGGCCAAATCTGCAGAATGAATAATGGATAATAAATTATGTTGACAATTAAGCTGATAAGGCTAAGTAAAAAAGTCTCAAAAGAATTTTTTTTTAAAAAACCTGTCCGAAGCACCTTTTTTGTTTGGAAAAAGTTGGGCCATTTCCCCCCTTTGCAGCTTAAAGGCTGACTCAGAGATTTCCTGAGGAGGGCGCCCTCAATCTCCAAAAAAATTGTGTTTTTTGCATGTACATAATGCTTGTCCATATACTAATCACTGTGTGAAATTGCTAAGCTTAAATCGAATTCCTTCATATAGAAAATCACAACTATGTTATAAAATTCCGGATCCGGAATTGTTGTTATACACAGTATCCTATGGGCCATAATACTACACATAAATGTTTACTGCATCAAAACGAAAAATCCGATTCATCTCAAATTCGGAATTGTGCATTTTAGGTTACTATCTTTAGTTTTAGTTAACTATTTTTCATTATTACACAAAAAAATAATATTTCAAAATCTCTGAGTCAGACTTTAAATTCTCCTTTTTGTGGACAACTGAAAAAAAATACATCGGTCCTCGGACCGCTAGTGTCGCCTGCCGTCGCGGTTAGTGAATGATAGGCCTAACATGACGTTTGACCTTGATATGTGACCTTGGACCTCATAAACAAATGAGGGTTTGCATGTAAACTCCAAAAAACCAAGTTTGGTTCCAACTTTTCAAATGAGGTCAATTTTACATTTTCAGCCTATTTTACAACTTGACCTCACATTATTACAGGCAAAATGTTAACCCCTTTTCACAACAGACATCAACAA
The DNA here is from genome assembly GCA_023653785.1 of Ophioderma brevispina. Taxonomy (NCBI): domain Eukaryota; kingdom Metazoa; phylum Echinodermata; class Ophiuroidea; order Amphilepidida; family Ophiodermatidae; genus Ophioderma; species Ophioderma brevispina. The sequence continues at coordinate 20,695 of JAMKCH010011896.1, read as the reverse complement.
CAACAGACAACAACAGACTACAGTGGACAAAGTGATCCCTATATGTCTTCCTGCCTTAGGGCAGGCGACACAAAAACTGTTTCAAACTATGAAATAAAGAAATGAGATAAAATGCTCACTTCAAAAGTTATGTGCATGGTCTTATGAGATAAACTTTTTTTATTTGGCCTTATACAATTTGCCTGAGAAAAAATGTTTACATTTATGGACAGTTTTTTCTTTTACACATGAAGAATACATGAGTCATCCTAAATATTAAAGAATCATAGAAAACAAAATATTTCGCTACTTGAGGGCCCTCAACAAGGCTTGTCTCAGTTACTTTTTATCTGAAACTCTACTGCTATGTGTTTTAAAAGTGAGATTTTTAAAAACTATGCATGTGGATCACTAAGCCAAACATTGGTGGTTTTCCTTTTTTTTTATCAACTTTTCATAATCTCAGAGCAGCAAACAGATTTCAATCCACTACCTTTATTACTGTTTTGAAATCATTTTTTTAAGCATTGGAACATCTTTTTTATGTTAAAGGTCCAAGGCCATTAACTAATAGCCTCATCCCCGGAACCTTAGATTTTACCAATGTGGTCAATATTTTGGTATCTGAAGAAAGCTACCATTTTCTCTTTTACCCCATAAAATTATAGGGCTAAAAGATATTTGGTATGGATGTTATGAGCAAAATACTGCCCCATTTTGGTAAACAATATTAATCTCACAGAGTACTCTGAGCTTTATGAAATCAGGTTTTTAGCTTTCACCTACTACATCATGCTTTCATAGTATGTTGAAAGAAAAATGTCCATTCATACGGGACTAACCCAGGTTTAAATCCAGGTTTAAAGTTAAAGGTGCAAGAGAGATATCCAGACCTCTATATTTTCGGTGATATTTAGTGATTTCATATAGATTAGACACTCAATAGATTCCCTACCTTTTTTTTGCCTGCAGAAATAACTTAAAATGAAAACAAAAGGTGATTTGTATATGCTTATATTTCAATAGAAAACATAGGCTGAATTTTGTATTTGCTCCTATACGAAATTACAAATTTCACAATTTTTGTACCAAAGAAACAGTTCTCAGCTCAATCCTTTCAGATGGGGATGTTTGATAGAAAGCTTCAGACCAGTGCAAAAATCAGAATTTTCATATTTTTCAGGACACGTTATTTGAAATCTCTCGTTGCACCTTTAAGACTCCCTTTGAGAAGACCAATCCAAGTGTATCAAAAATGTTACACATTCAACCAAAACTATTACAAATGTATGTGCTCCTGTATTTCACCTTTTTTTTTTACCTTGTTGAAATATTTTCACTTTACCATTTTTTTAACTTTTCATGTCTCCATCTGACTACCGATTTTCCTTGAAAGATTACCTCTCTTTTACGAAAATTTAAAACTACCCAATCTGTATCTCCTGCTGAAGAAACACTTGTTCACCTTGACAAATTTTGGTCCATACTTCTTCTTCAACTCTACATATAGCTTGCTATATCTCTCCACTGATATCAGGGCATGTGAGCTAGATATAGGTGTGTCTGGATCGACTTCTGATGCCCACTTGGAAAATTTGGGGAGCAGAGTGTCACACAACCACGATGAGGTTGGCCTGGTTACGGCAACGGCTTGTGAAGCTGGCTCCAAGTAGTCATCGGGTAGGGATAACACAACACTGCAAAGAATCAGAAATTCTAGAAAGTACTCTGTAAGCTCAAGAGAATTTTAAAAGTTACAGGTTGGAGGACTTGTTTTTATGAAAGGTTTACCTTAATGTTTTGTTAAATCCAATCTATGTTATCTGTATCATGGAGAAAATGTTGGTGATTTAGCAGCTTTTATTAAAGGTGCAACGAGAGATTTCACATATCAGGTGTCCCTTAAAAATCGAAAGTACCGATTTTTGCCCTGATGTAAAGCTTTCCATCAAAAATATCCCCATCTGAAAGGATTAAGCTGATAAATGTTGCTTTGGTACAAAAATTGTGACATTTCTAATTTCGTATAGGAGCAAATACGAAATTCAGCCTATGTTTTACATTGAAATATAAGTATATCAAAATCACCCTTTTTTCTTTCTTTAAGACATTTCTGTAGCCACATACAATGTAAGAAATCTATTGAGTGCCTAATCTTTACGAAATTACTATTATGACACAACATTTGGGTACCTCAAAATCTCTTGTTGCACCTTTAACTACTGAATGGAGACACGCCATTTTGTTCATTTGTTAAAGGTGCAACAAGAGATTTAAGGCATCCATATATATTGCATCTTATGTAGTGAATTCATTCAATAGATTTCTTACCTTGTAATTGGCTATAGTAATTAATGCCTTGAAAGTGAAAACAAAAGGCAATTTTGATTTGCTAAATTTCAATTTAAAACATGGGCTCAATTTAGTATTTGCTCTTCTAGTAAATTAGATATTTCACATGCACAATTTTGTACCAAAAAATAATTCTCAGCTTAATCCTTTCACATGGGGATATTTTGATAGAAAGCTTTACATTAATGCAGAAATCAGAATTTTCATATTTTTAGGGACACCTGTTATGTGAAATCTCTTGTTGCACACCTTAACTATCTTCCGTAAGAACAACAATTCTATTTGCCATTTTCATTTCTGTTAATTTGCTATCCCCTGCAGGAATTAATCCTATTTGCCACCTTCTGTAGAAACAAAATTCCGTAAATTTGCTATCTTCTGTAGATAATTAATCCTATTTGTCATTTTTTGTAGATAATAAATTGTTAATTTGCTACCTTCTATAAGTATTTATTTCCATTTCCACTTTAGATAACATTCTTTTAATTTATTATCTTCTGTAGATACTTAATCATACTTACCATCTTCTAGAAACAAATTCTCTTAATGTGCTATCTTCTGTAGAAAATTCTATATGCCATTTTCTACAGACAATAAATTCTGTTAAGTTGCTATCTTCTTTAGATATTTTTTCCTTTGGATAACATTCTTCTAATTTGCTATCTTCTGTAGATACTTAATCCTATTTTCAGTCTTCTGTTGGTAACAAATTCTGTTAATTTGCTATCTTCTGTAGATAATTCTATTTGCTATTTTCTGTAGATAAGTTTATTTGCTATCTTCTGTAGATAAGTCTATTTGCTATCTTCTGTAGATAAGACTATTTGCTATCTTCTGTATATAAGTCTATTTACTATCTTCTGCAGATAAGTCTATTTGCTATCTTCTGTAGATAATTCTATTTGCTAGCTTCTGTAGATAATTCTATTTGCTATCTTCTGTGGCTAAGTCTATTTGCTATCTTCTGTAGATAAGTCTATTTGCTATCTTCTGTAGATAAGTCTATTTGCTATCTTCTGTAGATAAGTCTATTTGCTATCTTCTGTAGATAAGTCTATTTGCTATCTCCTGTAGATAAGTCTATTTCCTACTGTAGATAAGTCTATTTGCTATCTTCTGTAGATAAGTCTATTTGCTATCTTCTGTAGATAAGTTATCTTCTGTAGATAAGTCTATTTGCTATCTTCTATAGATGAGTCTATTTGCTATCTTCTGTAGATAAGTCTATTTGCTATCTCCTGTAGATAAGTCTATTTGCTATCTTCTGTAGATAATTCTATTTGCTATTTTCTGTAGATAAGTCTATTTTCTATCTTCTGTAGATAATTCTATTTGCTAGCTTCTGTAGATAATTCTATTTGCTATCTTCTGTAGATAATTCTATTTGCTATTTTCTGTAGATAAGTCTATTTTCTATCTTCTGTAGATAATTCTATTTGCTAGCTTCTGTAGATAATTCTATTTGCTATCTTCTGTATATAAGTCTATTTGTTATCTTCTGTAGATAATTCTATTTGCTATCTTCTGTAGATAATTCTATTTGCTATCTTCTGTAGATAATTCTATTTGCTATCTTCTGTAGATAATTCTATTTGCTATCTTCTGTAGATAATTCTATTTGCTATCTTCTGTAGATAAGTCTATTTGCTATCTTCTGTAGATAATTCTATTTGCTATTTTCTGTAGATAATTCTACTTGCTATCTTCTGTGCATAAGTCTATTTACTATCTTCTGTAGATAAGTCTATACGAGAAACAAAGACGACTTTAAAATTCCAATGCATGAAATAAATACAATTTCTACACTCGGGCCTAAAGTTTGGAACGATTTACCAAGCAGTGTCAAACATGCCAAATCATTAAATCAATTTGAATTCCTTCTAAAATCTGAATTGTTAAAAGCGTAGTTTTGTCGATATCAATTTGGTGTAAAATGTTTCAAAGTCCTTTTTTCGCTCATAATGTCTTAGTCTGTAATATCTGTTCTTACATATCAGTACAATATGTAACTTATGCGTTTTCATATCTCTTTTTTCGTGCTCTTGACACTCATGTTATATATATGTGTGTGCGTGTGTGTGTGAGGGTGTATGTGTTATGTGTAGGCCTTTTATGCGGGTACGCGGGTGTTAACCTGTTAAATTTTGTTATTTGGGGGGGGGGTTTAATTTAGTATGTTTTTTTGTGTATTCAGGGGGTACACTAATTTCGGGCAACTTGCCTTTCATTGTACCTCCTCCATCTAATTTTGTTGTTATTTTTTTGAGTTTTGATGGAAATAAATTTCTCTGATTCTATGATTTTATCTTCTGTAGATAAGTATTTGCTATCTTCTGTAGATATGTCTATTTGCTATCTTCTGTAGATAATTCTATTTGCTATCTTCTGTAGATAATACTATTTGCTATCTTCTGTAGATTAAGGTCTATTGCGAATTCTGGTAATAAGTCTATTTGCATCTTTGAGATAATTCTATTGCTATCCTTCTGTAGTATTCTATTTGCTATAGCCAGTTCACAGTAGATACCCCGGTCCCGCCACTCTTGCTATCTCCTGTAGGATAAGTCTAGTTGCTATATACTGTAGAAGTTATTGCTATCTTCTGTAGATAAGGATTTGTATTATTCTGTAGATATGTCGTATTATTTGCTATCTTCGGTAGATAATTCTATTGCAGTATCTGTAGATAATAAAATTGGGTGAGGTGCTATCTTTTTTGTAGGTACTTATTTCTATTTCTGCTTAGATAACCAGGGGTATAATTTTGTGGAGAGCTACGAGAGTATAGGGAAAGTTGGGGAGTCTCTTTGGATTCTCTATTCAGTTCATGTTAAACTTTTAGCAATTTACATCAATCGAATTGGATTCGTTTGGGTGAGTCTTTGAGAGAGTGGACTCTCTGCCTTGAATAACTTTTTTTTTAAATTGCTATCTTCTGTAGATATTTAATCCTATTTGCAGTTATTGGCAGATAACCAGTAAAATTGTTAATTTGCTATCTTCTGTAGATTATTAATCCAACATGCCATCTTGTGAATTGCTATCGCCTTTTCTTTATGCTATTTGCCATCTTCTGTTGATCAGCTGTTGATAACAGACTATGCTAATTTGCTATCATCTGTAGATAATCCCATTTGTTGAAATCGGCTTCTGGAGATAACAAATTCTTCTAATTTAACAAATTAGCAATAATTAACTACATTTTGAAGATACTAATCCTATCTTTCATTTGTAATTTCTTTTAATTTGCTATCTTCTGTAGATACTAAATCCTCTTTACCTCTGCAGATAAATTTTGGTTAATTCGCTATATTCTGTAGATAGCTATTTATTTCCATTTGCCATCTTCTTTTATAACACTACTTAAATTTGCTATTGTCTATAGATACTTAATCCTATTTGCCATCTTCTGTAGACAAATTCTGTTAATTTGCTATCTTCTGTAGATATTAAATTCTATTTGCCATCATCTGTGAATAATTCTGTTCATTTGCAATCTTCAGTAGATACATTAGTCCTATTTGCCTTCTTCTGTTGATAATATTCTTCTAATTTGCTATCTTCCGTAGATATTTTATTTTTGCAATCTTTTGCTGATAACAGCTGTTAATTTGCTATCTCTCTGTAGATAATTAACCTTATTGGTATCTTCTCTAGATAACAAATCCTAACCCATCCGAGAGTCAATGAAAATCAATCAAGGGGTGCCAATTGATTCTGATTGACTCTCGGACATCAAAAAATATTTATTTTACCTGAAATGATTCTGATTGACTCTCTGACGTCTTCTCGTAAAACATCCCATTGATTCTGATTGACTTTCTGTCCTCTTCCCCGCAGGAGAAGTTGAAAAACCAATTGATTCTCATTGACTTTGAGACGTCCAGGCACGTAAACATGAATTTACGTCGCCATGTTGTATCCCACCAAGCACTGCCTAACCGACGTCCCACAGGGTTTCCCCCACTATGCACTGTGGACTTATGTCGGGCCCTCCGAATTTAGCATATGTGTTAAGGTCAACTTTGCACACCCTGAAGTAGAGCATACATTCTGGACATTGATTTTGGTTGACTCTCGGATGCTTTCCTGGCAGAAGACATTGAAAATCTATTGATTCTCATTGACTTTCGGCCGCTTTACCGGCAGAACACCCAATGATTTCTATTAACTTTCGGCCGTTAACAATTTTTCGCAAGTTATTCCTCTGCGGGTAAAACGTCTGAGAGTCACTGAAAGTTAAAAAATGACTCTGATTGACTCTCGTATGTCAATAAACACGAATGGATTGATTCTCATTGACTCTCGGCCGTTTTGAGGAAAATAGCCCCCCGGTGACGTGTTGTTAGGGTTAATGCCATCGTCTGCAGACACTGAATCCTATTCGCCATCTTTTGTGGATAACAAATTCTGTGTATTTACTTTCTATTTACCATCTACTATAGATAACTTTAATTTGCCACCTTCTATAGATGCTTTATCCTATTTGTCATCTTCTGTTGGTAAATATTTTTGTTAATTTGCTATCTTCTGCAGAATAAAGCCATGAAAATACATAATTTTGAGAAAAAAAATCTTGAGTGACTAGTCACCTGCAGGGTTAATCCCTGAGGTGTACCACCTTTCTTACAGTACCTCTGATTGGCTTATCACATGATATAGCATGATGCTTTCTCTGAATAACCAATCAGAATGGGCCTTCTATATACCTGTACACACCTTTTCTTACCATGTCTCTGATTGGCTAAATACATCAAATAAACCAATGTGTAACCAATAAAATTGGCTGGGACCTCACAGGGTTAAGGGGAGGGTCATTATTTACACCAGGGGGAATGGTAGTTTTGAGGGGAGAATCTGAAGAGAAAAAAATGTTTGTGAGGGGGGACAGGGACATGAAATATTTTGAGCAGACCTAAACTTTTAAATGAAGAAATTTCAAACAATAAAAGGATGCAAACATTTTTAACTTTAGGGAAGGGGAATGCAAAATTATAATTTTGCCAAAAAAATCTTCATTCCCCCCACTCTGCGTAAATAATGAAGGCTCCCTAAATGGGTAAACATATCAATGTCTACTTGAATCACCATCAAAGGATACATTACCTCGTGGCTGGCACAGGCCAAGAGAAAACCTGTAGGCATATCTGCCAAAAAAAAAAAAAATGGGGTTTTTGGGTTTTTCTTTTTTTGTAGAGGTAGAAAGGTACAGTATGCTTGGCAGGTTCTAAAATGTTTGAGAAAGAAAGAAGAAAAATGCATTTTTCAAACAGGGGAAAACTGCTTCATTTTTTTCAAATAAGGCTTCTCACATGGTTTGTGTAAAAAAGTGACACAACATTTTTTTTCAAAAAAACTAAAAAATTAATTTTTCTTTTTCAATTACAAACAAATTAACAGAATTCTGCAAAAAGTGCAACCAGACCTTTGCAAATAATTGGGGGGGGGGGGGGGGGGGACGACAGCGGTGGTGTGGCATTTTTTAGGGAAGGAAAATTAGGTCCTTCGCCAGACACTGTTACAAACAGTCAGTCATGTATACCTCGTATGTATCGGCTACGGGATTGGTCAATACGCGTCAAGTGAGTAGGTATAAACGTCGTTTTACTGAATGGCTGCCGTGTGACGAAACGTCCGAAAAGTGGTCAAAAAAATCATGCAATTTGACTGATTTGGATATGTAATGATGTAATTTGTAAGTAACAGTTAGTAGAATGTACGGTATACATGAACGGGGTTCATTCATAGTATTTGGGTATGACCGTTGTTTATTGACCTCGGCAAGCCCTCGGGCATTTAAAACAATCGTGTCTACCAAAATTACATCCCCCCACCCCCATTGCAGATTTATCCACTACTTTAAGGAGAATTACTTTCCGTAGTAAAACAGTAATAACTCTGGGTAAACAAAAGGTTCAAAAGCTTTTCAAAACATTTGAGCGAAAAGCAAGTCCTACAATATTGGAAAAAAGTAGTGGCACCTTGTGAAAATTGTTCTTTTCTTTGGATACTAGACCATTTGCACGATCCTGAAATGCATCTCATTTCAGTGTCCCAGTTTCCATCCTGGGGGGAAACTTGTACAGAGGTCGTTACAAAAAAAATTGTTGTTCGTTCGTGTCAGCCGAACAGTGCCCTTAAAAATTTTTTTGTTTTTGTTTTTTTTTACAATACAAAGTACATTTCACGTGAGGTAATCCGTACAAAAATGTCGAAGAATATCGATGGAAACAAAAAAACAATCGAAGGCTGCGGGGTGTTGAAATTCACGACCAACCAAAACGTTGTGATATTTCATCGGAACTGACTGGCCCTCTGTCACCTGATGGACAATTACAAAATATAGTTGCAACGGTCATAGATAGGGTAAGTTTTCTGTTTTTTCGTTACGCTCCTATAACCGTATGTTTTTAGCCGACTTGAGGCTGGTATAAGTTCCCGGATGGAAATGGGCACCGAATGAGATGCATTTCGGGGATTGTGCAAATGGTCTATTATTAGAGTAGACCATTTTTAAGGTATGAAATTGAACTTTTTTGGTATCAAGCTTGAACTTGAAGATTTTACTAATCCACAAAACCTCCCAGCATCACCGACATATACGGTTCCAATATTTGGAATAAATAAGTTTAGACTTTAGTTCAATCATACTTGTTCTTAATACTGCTTACCAAATACTACTAATTCAATGATGGCATCATCATTATCATCAAGTACTTCTGAATGACTACTTGTCTGTGCTACATTTATTTTAACTTTGGAATCAGTTTTCGAACACAAACTTTCAATTCCATATGCTTATCAATCTCTTCATTTTCAGCATTGAAATCATTTTGCCAGCAACTTGATGTGCTCAAAAATTGCTTAATATTTGCCTGACAGTTGCAATGAAAATCTTGTTCAGAAATTTCTTGAGTAAAATGTTGACATTGTTCAGTGTTGCACGCACTTTGCCCAATGTGACAGCCGCTGCCAGGCGGCGATTTACAACGTGAGGTTTTTCGACCCAAATTGAAGCTTTCATGAACTGCCTGCTCACAAATCAGCGTGACAGCTCTTAAGTTTCGACCACTGGATCGTTCAATTTTAAAGTATTGATTGGATCTATTTACACGTCAATGCCATGTGATTTTTCTCTTTCCGAATGCGCAAAAATCTTGTGTTGTTGTGTATGCATTTACCGTGACCTGCAAGCCGGAAGCGTCATCATTTTGTTTTGCGAAGTGTATTTTGGGAAAATTGCGGTGCACTAGGGAAATATTGCACACACAAGGAAAAGTTACAATCCGGAAAACCAGGGGAAACAAGTATTTTCCAACCCACAAATTAGATAATTATATGGTTGAACGGACGTATTTTGAAACAATTTCCAAAGTTGATCAACTGAGAAAATTACTTGTTTTAGAGTAATGTTCATGCCTTAAACAATTGACAAGACGGCGGGAGGTGAAAATATGCGGATGTCCATACCTATTTTACACCAATGCAGAGCAATGCATGTGGTATATGTGTTGATGTCTTGCGGGGATTTTGAACAACATCGTCGGGTGCGAGGTTCACCAAAATAAAATCAGTGAATTTTATTCATTACAATGTGACAGTACTGAAAATTTATGGCAAGGATGCAAAGAGGCGGCGAGATGTGTTTGCCCGTGGATTGTTAGCGATTTTACCGCTTTTATGGCTCGTTACGATGCGTATTTGGGTCATTTTGTGGACCCGAATCTGTACAGCCGAGGTCTCGCTGCTGATTGCTGCATACCTCTGATAGGATCAGCAATGCCCAAATGAGTGGTAGGGCTACAATTTGAAATGTTGATTTTATATGTATTTTTGTTGCCAAAACTTCATCAATCCTGGGTACAAAGAAGTCCATGAATCATTGTATGATTGGCGTGAGGTTGAGGAATTTGCTTAAAATTACAAAATTGACGGGAGCGGACTGACTGACTTACGTCACACGAGGTGGGTGAAAATAAAGGGGAAGAAGGCCAGACAGTGAATTTCCACGAATCGCGGTGTTTGTTGAAAACAAACTGCCACAAATTGTCTTTACTTTAGCCCCCTGGAATGAAAGGTTTAGATTTTTGTCCGGACAATTTTCAAAGCATTGAGGCTTTATTTATTATTCATTATGTACATTTTTTATTGTGACTTGCGAGTTCACAGGTTCCAGACAGGAGCTGACAGATCCAAATCATGCCATCCAGAAATGTTTCATGTTCAGAGACTGATGCATGTGACTGTAGTCTATTGTTTGGGTAATTGGATACCAGTTTCCAGCTGTTTGATGATTTAAACTTGATTTTTTGTGATTGAAGAGCACTTTTTATGAGGGGCGGCAAATAATGATGTTTAGAAAATAATGAAATATTTCCCCGGGCGGCAGGCTTTTTGGAGATATGCGGGCGGACGCGACGCAAATCTAAAACATTCATTCCCATGGCCTTAGGTTCATTCCAACGTATGACACTATCTATACTATGCGTGCAGCGCACATCGGAATCAAATAGGTTGTTGCAATGAATGATGCAAGATTTTGTTGAACTCCCGGATTCGTCTGCTCCCGGCTATAGGGCTGTCTACGCTGAAGTCACGGGGAAGTTATAGGGCGGCCATTTTGCATGGCAACAGCCCCAAAAGGTCACTCCAAAGCAAAGAGAACCAGGTCCATATTTCAATTGAAAAAGCACCAAATTGAAAACAAGTGTTTAATCGCCTGTAATGGTTGCACTTCAAAGGAGCGGTGACTGTGATGGGACAAAAAAATACCATAAATTTTTGAAAATAGACATTCTTGAAAAAACTATCTGTTTTCATATTGCAAATTGTTTGTACAAAATTAACCATAATAAAAGGCCGAGGAGGACAAAGTGAGAGAGACAAAGAAAACAGTCCATGGTCGGTGTCTCTCGGGCTGGTCTCGGATGGCGGTACGGTCGGAAACTGCTTTTTTGCGGTGGCATCTTCGGCCCGGTCAACAACTATTTTTGGTCGCCCAAATGACTCTCATTGCGTCTTCATTGCATCTGGGCCGTCTTTAACCGGAGGAAAATGACGCGATGTTTTCGTTGCATTTGGGCAAGTCTGTCCGGGAAAAATGACGCGATGTTTTCGTTGCATTTGTGGACCGTCTTTACGGAAAAGGAAGAGTTGTTTGTCGTTGCATCTGTGCCGTTCTTCCGGGAGAAAATGAACGCGGAGTTTTGCTGTTGCACTGGGCCGGGTTTCGTGGCAGACAGAAGATCGAACTGGCCGCAAGCGTCTCATGGCATCTGGGACGTATTTCCGTTAAAATGACGCGATGTTTTTCGTTGCTAAGGCCGTCTTACGGGAAGGAAGATGGACGCGAGTTTTTCGTCTGCATCTGGGACGTCTTCCGCGAAAAAGACGGGAAAATGACGGTGCTTTTCATTGCATTTGGGCTACCGGAAAATGGCCGGGAACCGATTACGCGTTGGCTTTTCATTGCATTCACCTTGGGCCGTTTTTACCAGCTAGATATTGCAAAAACAAAGTAGAGGAAGTCAGGATTCATACAAAAACTATTTGCATGAAACCATTTGCTTCCTTTTTCAAATTCAATCCTGACGTGGGCCCTGCCACGGTTATTTCTTTAAAAAATTACCAAGTCAGCCTGCCGTGGCCCTGCCACGTCGTTTGTGATAAAAAAAAAGCGAACAAAAAACCGGCCAAAACTTGAAGGGAATTCTTTGCCAAGCCTTACGGCCTATCCATAGCACATTTTTAGCAAAGAATTAAACTCAATTTGGCGGTTTGTTGACTTTTTTTTTGATCACACGACGTGGCAGGGGCCTACGGCCGGTGGATTGTATGTGTTTTTAAGAAATAAACGTGGCCGGGCCACGGCAGGCACAACTTTTGTTTCTTCTTTCCATGGGGAAGAAAACTCCTCGTACTCCTCGGAAAGGTAAACAAACCCCAGGAAATACGGCATCACCACCGACTAAAAACTAAGCCTGCGAGCCATAAGACACCAGGTATTTGCAATAAAGACCTGCTAAATCACTGCAGGCCATCAAGACCCGCACCCTAAAAACCAACCAACTAAAAACTAAGCCCTGCGGGCCCATAAAGACCCAGGTCTTTGCAAGAACGACCCGCTAACTCCTACCGGCCATAAAGACCCGCGTCCTACTTTTAAAAGCTAAAAAACACTTACTCGTGGTAGCGGTGATGCGTAATATCCTCGCCCAACAAAGCAGGCGGCCACGCTCGTCTAACGGTTAGTTAGTGAGTAGATAGTTAGTAATAAAAATCGTTGCGATCCAACGGTAGATAAAATCGTTGCGTTCAAACGGTAGATAAAATAGTGCGATCAAACCTGTGTTAGCATCATCATTTCCAAACCCCTAGGTCTACAACCATACCTTGGCGTTTTCATGGGGCACCGGGTTCAATGCAAAGAAGCCCAAGGGATACTTTCACTAGGAGAATCATTGCCATAGTACAACCATTATTCTAAGGGATTGCAGAGGACAGAAATGAGGTCCATAGCCTCAGACCCCTCCAGCATTCGACCCCTGATCAGAACACAATCGGTCAATCACGGTAGCCCGAAATCAATACGGTGCCCCGATGAGAACGGCGAAGCATGGTGGATCTGAGATAGCACGTGGGTTGTCCGAGGATCCCTTTTGCTCTGTGTTTGAAGTGAGTGTCCTGCTTTCATCGGCATCTACGAGCAAACTGCAAAGTGGTAGTCCTAGGAAGTTTTCTCGAGCCTGCACTAGGGTTCATTCCTACTTTCGCCCGTACACCCGTAGATCAGATGTTAGTTTGAAAACCCGTTAGGGGTTAGCCCCAGTTCCCATAAACTGGCAAGAGGCGATCACCGGCGTTACAGATGCCTCATGTCCCGGCCCCTGCAATCTGTTTGCAAACAGTACCTAGGGGTTAGTATTTAGTTTCATGGTACATCTTCACGCCGGCTTCCATCAATCACTGTTTCAGAGGAGCATGGCTCCCGGCTTTGGTATTTAGCCTTAGATGGATTTACCACCCATATTAGGGCTGCCTTCATCACAACCCGACTCTCGAAAGCTAAGACTAGACGGAAACGAGCGTCCGCAGGGACCTGAAGTGCCATACAGCACAGGGTCCTCACTCAGCAGGACAACGGCTTCCGTCACCGGTAATTAGTCACGGCTTCCTTACGCTACATTTCCCTCACGCTGCTTGCACGTGGGATTCAGCAATGGGCTTTTTCCCCGGCTTCCCACTCGACGTTCTGAGGGATCCTGGTAGGTTTTTCATCCGCCTAAATTCAGCGGGGTGGGGTGATATCGCTCGATGGAGGTCGAGTCATTAAAGACATAGGAAGTGACTGTTCGGTTCCCGAGCATGCGAACGGCCGCGCAGGCACACGCCAGGAGCGCTTTTAAAGCCTGAGCGCCTTGGAACCATTCGGGCGGCACCATACCTTCACCACCGAAGAGTTTCCAGGCGGTTGATGGGTTTAAACGGTAAGAACCGATCGAGGAGTTCACGATGGTTCAGCCTAACACGGACATTTTTTTTTGCTCATCTGATCTCCGCCTCACTCTTCTTCTTTTTACCCTCAAGCCCCACTCTCCGCAACTCTCTCTACCCTCTTACACTCACTCCCACCAAACCTCAGCACCCCCTCCCCCTGGCAAACGCTCACACGTTCCGTCAATTCACTTTCTTACCAACCGCCTATCTCCCCTCCGTTTGAGCTGCGATTATCCCTATTCCTTCCCTTTGTCCTACCTTTCCGCCCCATCAAAAACACCCCCACGCCATTACTACTCTTTCCCGTTCCACCCCGTAACCGGAGTTCCAACATACCCAACCGTATGAAATCCCGGGGACTTTCCGGAATAACTTTACATGACAAAATGGCGTTCTATTGCATCTGTCCTACTCTCGTGTTCATCCATCCAGCCTTCCTGTGCATCGTCGTTCATACTAAGCCTCTAATCCTATATTTATGAATCTCGCGCCCCCTATATCCATTTTCTTTCTTTTTTCCCTAGCGTCCATCACTGATATGTACGCCAGTCCAGCCTGAAAAACCCACTTGGTAGTGCACAAAAGCAGCATCTGTTGGATCTGAAAACGGTTCACACTACTATGGAACCTGTGGTCTTTCTGCCTATGCCGTAACCTTCTTTTATATATAAGTTCTGGTCCCGAAAACAGGCCCCAGCCGATACAGGCCGTTTTTTTTTACCTATGCGCATGTACATTTTGTACACAACCAAGTTACGCTACCGAAAGCTCGTCCCTAGATCAAATATCAAGATTCGATACGCACAAGTCCTATTTTTCGCTCTCTCCAGCGGCGAGCCGCGCCCGGTTTAAATCACCCATAGTGGGAAACACCGACGATCTGGGGCGTAACAAAATGTTGGCGCAAGGTGCACTACCATATCAGCCGACAAGTACTGGGCAAGGGGCGAGCCGGCCCTGGATCAAACCAGAACCACTTACCGCTAAAGACCAAGGAATCGGTCCGATCTGGACTTAGTCACTTTTTCACCCAACAGTGACTATTGGATCTTGGGTGATCTTTGGTAAAGAGCAAGGAAACAGGGTCATGTTCCGTCTTCCGTAATTTGGATATCGGTGAATCGCGTAGTGACACACCACCCCTCGTATATTATATATATACGTCTGGTCACGAACCAGGCTCCAGCCATACAGGCTGGCTTTTTGTAACTCTGCCGCATGCCTACATTTTGTACACAACCCATGTACCGCTACGAAAGCGGTCACTAGATCAAAATCCAGATTTGCAACGGCCCACACGTCCATTTTAGTCTCTCAGCGGAGGCCGTCCCGGTAATAAAAATCCACCCAATGGGGGGTGGAAAACACCGGAATTCTTTGCGTAAAACAAAATGTTGGCGCAAATTGCACTACCATATCAAGCCGACAAATACTGGCAAAGGGCAGAGCGGCCCTGGAATCAAACCAGAACCACTTACAGCTAAAGACCAAGGAAGGGTCGCTCCTGGACTTATCTTAGTCACTTTTTCACCAACAGTGGTGTAACTATTGGATATGGGTGATTCTCTTGGTAAAGAGCAATTAAGGAACCGGGTCATGTTTTCCCGTCTTACCGTAATTTGCTACGTGACTCGGTCACTTCAGACACACCACCCCTCCTTATAATATACGTTCTGGTCCCGCCGAAAACCAGGCTCCAGCCACTACAGACGGACTTTTTTGACCTCTGCGCATGATACATTTTGTACACACAACCAATTGTACCGCTACGAAAGCGTTCCTAGATCAAAATCCAGATTTCGCATACGGCACTTGTCCATTTTAGCTCTCTCAGCGGGAGCCGCTCTCGGTAAAATCACCTACTAGTGGGGAAAACGTCCCGTCTGATACTGAAAAAAAATGTTGGCGCAATATACAATACCCTCTTGACCACAACCTGTCCAAGGTTGGTCTGGTTTTAGAGATCAGGTGGGATGCACAGGACAGTGTGCGCTGCCGTGGCCTGCCGGTTGTTAAGAAGTCAACGGCCGTGGGCCCTGCCACGTGTTAGAGAGGTAAGTCCCTCATAGATATACGTTCTGGTCCCGAAAACAGGGCCCCAGCGCTAAAGGCCGGAATTTCGATCGCATCATAACTTACCCGCAGCCTACCGGCGTGGGATCACAATCAGATACTGGGCTGGAACAGGACTCTCTAATGATCTTAAAGGTATATGGTGCCTCAGAGCGCATTCTAGATAGGGTTTGCGGAAGCCGGCATGTGGCCGACAATTTGTCAGCAGGATACGGGTAATAATTCCTGCCAAATGAAGGAAATCTGACTATACCGCACAAGGCTCCGTAAAGGTACATTTTCTACCAAGCCGGGTCACGGCAGCGACTTTGTACCAATTAGGGCCACTGGCCAGCGGAACCTCACGTGGCAGGGCCACAGGCCACAGCGAAAAATTTCACCAAGTAGGGCCACGGCCCCAGCGAAAACTTAACGTGGCAGGGCCACGGCAGCCAAACACTTCCCCAAGTAGGGCCACGGCAGCGAAACTTACGTGGCAGGGCCACGGCAGACGAAACACTTCACAAAGTAGGGCCACGGCCGACGAACCTCACGTGGCAGGGCCACGTAAGCGAAACACTCCACCAAGTAGGACCACGGCAGCGACCTTAACGTGGCAGGGCCCCGCCAGGAACCAGTTACCAAGTAGGGCAACGGCAGCGAAATTTTTACCAAGCCGGGCCACGGCGCAGCGAAAACTTTGAAAACGAATAAAATAAAAAACGGCCCAAACTCGCTAAGCTAGAAAGAAAATGGGCAAATTCTATAGTGCCCAAAATTGAGGGAAAACGATTGATGAATGTTTCACCCGCATCTTGCCTTTCTGCCTGTCAGGGACATTACGTTTATGAAAACAAAAGTCATTACATTGTGTTAAAAGGCAAATTATGCGGCATAAAACATTCAGCAACGTTCCCCTAGTTTTTGGGTCTCGATTTGCATTCTCTAACGTACGGGGCCAAGGCCGGTTAACGTATAAACAAAGGCCTATAGCGAACAAAACCACATGCCTAACATAGATAGAACGAGGCAAATCGATCTAATTAAAACATTTCGATAATGTTTTCCCCCTCAATTTGATTTAACACGGCATATAGGGAATGGATGATACGCAGTCCGATACGGGGGAAAAAGGTGTTCCCTGTAAAAAAAGTTTCCAAAAATTTAATTGCAAAACATCTGACTGGGTAGGTTCATTGTTTTACATGTGTTTCTTGCACTTTTACCCACAATCTTAGTGTCTCTTGATCTGGGGAAATGGAATGGTCACTATCGGTTTTTTTTGTGTTTTTCAACAAGAAAATAGGTGTTGAAAAAGTTATGAAAAATAACAGTGTGCTGTTGTAGTTTCGTTTGTTATTGAGTTTACTTGCATTGCTTTCTTGCTTCTTGTTTTTCTTGAGTGAATTGTGATTTGTGGATTACTGATTCATGAGAGGAAGAAAAGTCCTCTAAACAAACACAGAAGTTCCAAAAAATTCCAAAAAGGATCAGTAAGCCACAGTTTCGTGTGCAGTACAATGCATAAGGAAAACCAAACATAACGTAGAACTTTTTCCTAAGTCGTATCCGTACGGGAATAATGTGGTTCACTTATATTTTAGCTACTTTTTGGGAATTTTTTTTGAACCACTAAACATTTATAAATATGGCGCAATATCACAGTTTGGTGCAACCTCAGCCCCATCTGTAGCGTCATAACCAAGTACCACCGGTAGCCATCAAACCACCCGGTAGCCATCATACCACCGGGGTAGCCATCAACCCCCCGGTAGCCACCACATCTTTTGTAGAAAAAACCTGCAACGTCAAGCCCATGGTACGAAACCCGTTCTTAATGTAGCGTCCTTCCCTGGTCGCAAAAGAGGAGCTACTGGAAAGCCAAATATATCATATTTTGATTAGTAGAGTAATTTTGCGGCCTACTGTTGAAAATGCAAAATAAATTTAACTAAAATTGAGCAGGGGTTCGAAGTAATAACTAAAAGAGAAACTAGCAATGAGAACAGGGTTCGCCGGTCTCTCTAAAGAACAAACGGAAAGGAAATGAAATTACCTCTGAAAATAACAGGTTCAAGTACGTGGTGATTCGAATCACACATCTTCTAACTCTAGGTCAATATCGTCTACTCCATGTTGGTGATGATGACCCTAATGCCAAGAAAACCAACCAAAATAAAATCAACAGAAAAGAACATGGTTTTTTTTTCTTTAGTGTGTTAGCGTTATTAGGTCGCCGACTTCGAGAAATATATGTTTGATGATTTAAAAATTAAAAATGCTCTACATGATGAAGCAGTTCCTTCTTTGGCACAGGGCTATCCACACGCTTCACACTCAAACTGGGAACGATATCGACAGTCACCTAGACCAGATGTCTTTGTCTAGGCAGTATGTGCATGCGGTAGTACTTTAGACTTTTATCTTCTTCTTCAACAATCTGTGACGAACTTGCCTGGGATCTACCGGTCCAGGAGGTTGGGTCATATTGAATGTGGTACCCTGTGTTGTGAACCCGGCGGCTATCAGCCCATGGCTATTCTAGGGTGAATTTGAAGGCGAGGGCGTATTAATTTTTGCTGTGTGCGTAACGGGTATGGGATCGTCTAAATTAGAATGATCAACAGCAACTGGCTCCTGCCAAACGGAAGCATATCCAGGCGTTACTGCGGGGCTAATGTCCACCAGGAAAAATAAAATCGGAGTACACCAGTTCTGATTCTTTCGGGCTAGCGAGTGATATGAACGTACTTGATCACTTCTGTCTAGACGGCTAGGTTCTCGGTTGTATCCAAAACCAGGTGGTGGGGCTTTGATTTGGGTTTCTCCTAGGTTTACGCCATTATACTAAATGTTCTTTTGATTGTTTGTGCGGCGTCAAGGAAACATGGTATAGAAGGAAGGATGACTGTCCAGAGCTACTGGTCTTTTCCATACGATAAGGTCAGTGGCCTTGTTCTGGCATAGAGTAGAATGTCCCTCTCCAGTCCTTTTGCTAGGCGAACGATTTTGGGGCTTTTCTTTTTTAAGGCTTGAGGCAACCCTTTGAAGCCCACTTTATGGCACCCGTAAGGTATGTTTCCTTGTTGAGGAGGAGGAGATCAGCATTGCACAATGCTACGGAGGTATGGTTAGAGAATCTATCGTAGAATGGTGCCCCTGCCATATATTGTAATGAGTGCTCGCTACCTGTTTAGTGATCTCAATAACTTTGTCCGCAGGCTGTTTGATAAGATGGGTACGGACATTGCATATGGTAACCGGAGGCAGACTCTGCCTGCAGATCTTTGATCCGGCGTTTTTTGGTTGGGCTTGAGTGGCATATGATGAAAAATTGTGAACCCCTTCTTTGAAACCCTTATAGCGATCATGGCTTCAGCTAGTGCCAGTTCTCTCGCGCAATGTATGGTTTGCGGCATTTCTAGGCGGTTCCACACAACTTTAACGGGCGCCAAATGGCGTACCACGCATTTGATCGTTATTTTTCCTTTTTTCTTGGGCTGTGGCCGCAGGCAAACGTTTCCAGTAATCTGCCGATAGCAACATTAGCCACCGGGATAGTGTCAAAAACGTTTCCTCCGCATTGTTCTACATATCAATTCATTTTGAAGGCAGGTGCCGGGACCAATAGTCACAAATTTTCTAAGATTTATTAGGCCCATGATCCGCAGTAGCACCGACAAGCTTATTTAATCTCTGGGGTGCTGTGTCTTTGATATCACGCTTCGTCTTTTTTATCACGATCTCCGTTAGCTTCACTAATTTACTTCATTGTGAACTGGCTGATCAAATTGAAACAGAATGGACCGGAAAATTGTAGAAATATTTAAAGTGCCGTCATCTGGCGAGGTCTTTGAAATGCAGGAACTAAGGGTTCGTTTGGTTTGACATCAGTGAGTAGGGCTTTTGGTTCAACTTTCGCGGACAAAAAAGTTTGATCTGGGGGATAGTGCCGTCTAGATTTGGAGGGGACTCTCCCGGGTCATTATCAGAGTCTGGTTCAACCAATACCTTCTTTTTTTTGTGGGTGTCGTGGGGCCTTGCTACAGGGGGGACGTGCCGCCGGCTTGTTTGTCTAGGGCGTGCGTCGGCGCGTCATCTCATCATCATCATCTGAAGCAGTGCATGAGGTCATTAGCACGAACTTCGTCATCAAGAATGTCTACTAGACCTGAGTCGTCATCGTCCCAAAACGATCACTTGGGCACTGTCACTGGGGCACTGTCACAGGACTGTTCACGGTCATTACTATCTCATGATCTCGTCAATACCTATGTCACTGATCTCGTCACTTCTCTCGACAAGCGGAGCGAAAACGTAAGTGAGTTCCGAGAACTTCTTGGAAGCTTTGACTGAAGAGAATAGCATTTTGGCCTGATAGAGCTAGAATTGCTTTTTAGTGTTTTCGGTCTAACTACTACTTGGGGCGGCGCTTACTTGGCTTGTGTGCTAGCAGGAAAGACCGTCGTGTTTGGACTACAACTAGGGCCTTGCCTGTGACGGGGATTGGTCACATGGCATGTGCTATAATCAGAGACTGAGCGGGTTCACTAGAAATCGGCCTTGCCTGTGGGCTTGGCCATTGGCAACCTGCTCTACCCGGAGAACTTTAAGGGTGTTTACGTGCATGTGACTCTTGTACCTGTGTGAGGAATCGGACTTGAAGTACTAGCCTTCGATATTGTCATTGGGCTATGGCTAAGTCTCTTAGTCTTTTGCTTGAAGGACGTGTCCTCATCGTCAGTGAAACTGTAAGTGCCTGTATTGAGGGCTTCTGCCATTGGCTTTCCGCAGTGACAGGCCGTATCTTTGTCCT
>JAMKCH010011895.1:0-40464 GCA_023653785.1 Ophioderma brevispina | reverse complement strand
GATAATAGGTTTACTCTATTAGGAGATAATCTTATTGCGAGGAAGCGATCTGATATAGAAATGGTTCCCATCTGTTGAGAATATTATACTATTGACTGGGTTTAAGCCGTTGGTTCTAATGGTTATGTAGTAAGCCTGATTTGGTGATTTTCGATTGTCCTTTTAATTAAAACAGTGTGAAAGAAGAAAATTTGATAACTTTAGATCACTACTTTGGCTAAATCGTAATCGACAGATAAGCGAATAAGTAGGATCGCCAATCTGTTTTTCACAAGCAGCTTTTATATTGTTCTTTCACTATGTTTATTTCTTTTTCATTTGAGGCCGACGATGTGTTTCTAGATTTTCCTTTGTTCAATTGTCCTTTCACTAGGAGATAGAAAACGCTGAAAAATACTCTGAAAATATTGTTACGCTGAAAATCGAATGAAATTCAATTTCAGCGTTATCCCATTTGTTCTGTCGATTTTCAGTAAATTTTCAGCGTTAGGCAATTGGACTATATGATATGACTCTTTACTGCGCAAATTCAATAACAATGAACGAACGAAGTATATGGTAAGGATTTACATATCTGAAGAAATCACACTGAAAGTGCGCTGAAATCTTGACAGTCCTTGCGTGCGAGGCGGTAAAGGTTTAAGGGGGGAAACAGTAACCAAAATAATTCCCCATGAAAAGCACGTAAAATGTGATTAAAGAAAACTCTCATTCCACCAGACGTAAAACCCTTTTGAATTATTTTCAAATGCATATAAATCACATGGTAAGACCTGAAACTTGCATATAAGCTTCATTTCAACTTACACATTCCGATTAAATTTTGCGATAAGAGCCGTGAACAGCGCCACCGCTATTTTCGGCTGTCACGGAAGCCTCTTAACCGTTTCCGACCAGGGTATCCTTTCCGGGGCTATTGATCACATGAATGAAAGTTCACTATTTTTTTACTATAAGAGTAATTACTTGACTATGCGCTCTCTTTTGATAAACATGCCTACCCTCACGGGAAAAACGACAACTATCATGATAGCGGGACTATCATGATAGAGGGGGGGGGACATGAGTCCGGGTAGGGAGGACGTTTTTCATAAATTTAATTACGAAATTAGCTCATTTCTCACGTTTTTTCGCTCATTTAAGTGCCACAGCAATGTGAATGATAATGGCACCTAGAAATCTCCACCGATTGAATTTTAAAAAATAATGTGTTATTTACCGGAGGAGTATCCAAAATTTACTTCATTTGCTTTGAAAATGTTACTAACTTTAATTTAATTTTATCAGGTGTTGCAGTTCACGTTGAAGGACTTGGATTAATTTTTGCATACGTGTGTTATTAGGGCCTATTAAAAACCTGAAAGTGCTTCGAGCTAAGAACCATGACATAAATTTGTTAATATGTTAAAGTTATACCGAAATTAGCTCATTTCTAACAGTTATTACTTCATTAAATTAAGTGATAGAACAATGTGCTAAAAATCTCACCGGTAATTAAATGTTACAAAATAAACTGTGTAATTTTTCCCCGAAGTATCCAGAATTGTACTTCATTAGATATATTTAATAACGTTAGGTAATAATTGTATTGTATGCAGTTCTATGTTGCACTCATAACTTGGGAATTTTTGCATAATGTATGTAGTTACTATTTTTTTCTGATGTGTTGAAACCCAAAAAGCGCTTTGAGCTAACAAGAAAACATGACTACATATATGAGGGGTACATACAGGACTGAGGTTTTGTGTGCCAAAGGTCAATGAGGTTAATATTTTGGTTGTCCCTAATTTTTATTTATATATTTGGGAGGGGGTCTAATGTATCACTCGATGCGGTTGTGCACCTATTTAAAAGAAATCGATTACAAACCAGATAGACCTGTACCTGGTCAAAATACGAATATACATGTATCCTGGAAAATACACCAGAGCGTACAAGAAATCTTGCAGAAAATTGTCATTGAGAGAGTTTCTCTAGAATGTGCAAACATGTTACCCGAGAGTTTTATTTCATATATACTCCTAAGCTTTGATCTTGCAAAAAACAAGCCGCTTTAGCACAGCAGAAATTACACTTAACGAGTTTGGATGGAAATTAAACCGGATATGGAAGAGCTGGCTAAAGGTGTTAACATGTTAAAGCTTACAAGAAAGTGGCTATTTTCATTTATGTTCACTTCATAAATTAAGTGACACAGCAATGTGTACGCATGAATAATTGATTTTTGTTTCAGAATAACTGATTTTTTCACTGAAGGAGTATCCAAAATTTACACTTATGGGTGAAAGTTTTACTAACTTTAGGGTATTAATTTATTCAGTACGCAGTTCTATATGTGCAAACATGTTACTCGAGAGTTAATTTTTCAACCATTACATAGAAGCTTTACTATTTCGAAAAAATTAGCTCATTTCTCACGTGTTGTTCACAAAGAATCCGGCCTGTTAGAGCAAAGCCAAATTAACACCTTATCTAGTTTTGGAACATTAAATAAGATTTGATGATTTTGGAAAACAAGCCGGCTTTAGCGCAGGAAAAAATCAACTTAACTAGTTTTGGAGAAATTCCTAAGGATATGGAAGGATCGGGTTAAATGGGTTAACATGTTAAGTAATACCGAAAATTAGCTCATTTGCACGTGTTCTCGCTTCATAAATTAAAAGTGACACAGCAATGTGTCAACGTAGAATCTCGCCGTAATTGAATTAAAAAAACAATAACTGTGTAATGTTTACTTTTAACGAAGTATCCAAAACTGTACTTCATTTGAAATGAAATTTTGAGTAAATTTACGTAATAAATTTTAATTTAGTAGGCCGTTCTGTATGTTGCATAACTTTGGTAACTCCTTTGCATAACGTGTATAGTTAGGCCTTATTCTTTTCTGAGTTGAAAACCCAAACTAAAGTCGCTTCGAGCTAGCTAAAGAACCATGGCTAGCAAACATTATATGCGGTACATAAACAGGACGAAGTTATGGTGTGTGTCAAAGTTCAAAATGAGGAATAAAACATTTGGTTCTCCCGTTATTATATTGATGTAATTTGGAGGGGTCATGTACCACTCGACGCGGTTGCGCATATTTAAAAAAATCCATACAAACCAGGGACAGACCCGTACCTGGTCAAAATACACCAGTGAACAAGAACCCTTGCAGAAAATGTGTTGTTGAGAGTGTTTTCTCTAATGTGTGAAAGTTTCACGGCCAAAATGTTACTCGAGAGTCAATTTTCATATATACATATAGGCAGCGGCGTACCGGGGGGGGGGGGGGAGGAGGGGGCAGGTCCCCCCTGTTGTGAGGAATCTTTGCCCCTCCCCTGCCACTGAAAAAATTAGTGATTTTACAAGGCACATAATATACTAACAAATTTTAATATATGCTTGCCCTCCTGAAATATTTGTGCCCCATGCCCATGTCAATGCTACATTCTCATTCTATACGTCTTATTCTTTCAACTTGCACTTGCAATTGAAAGGCCTAAGTGCTACAGAACAATAAAGGATCGACTGAAAACTGGATCACAAGGCCTATATGTAAAAAAATATACACATCATTCACGTCACAAGTTTGAATTAACCTGTCAGTTTCAAGTCAACCAATTACTAAAGAACACGTTTCAGTCTTGTTTGTCACTGAGTCAATTAGAAAGTTTATACAGGCTGTCCCAAAAAAATGTTAACCCTCGGAACACAGGCATTTTGTAACTAACTAAAGTACCATGGGTCTTTGGTGGCATTGCTCTTAGCTAACTAAATAAAGCTTTTATTTGTAACCGATTTCATTCCAATGCGGATATGTAGAACAAAAGATATCTCGTCAAAAAGGAGAGTAAAAATTCGGCTGGTTCCGCTTTGAAGTGGCTACATTTGTAAGATGGTGTGTGAAAACGTGATTTTGTAACATAAGTGGTTATTGATTGTGTTATTGATCGGGATATTGGGACTCATTTTGAACTTCATTATGTCATAAAGTGTGATTATTGACTTTATGATCAGCAATACTTCCTATTTTTTCCATATTAATCAG
This sequence comes from Ophioderma brevispina, assembly GCA_023653785.1. NCBI lineage: Eukaryota > Metazoa > Echinodermata > Ophiuroidea > Amphilepidida > Ophiodermatidae > Ophioderma > Ophioderma brevispina. The sequence goes on along the minus strand of JAMKCH010011895.1, from coordinate 36,434 downwards.
TCCAGTTCACTTTATTAGCAGAGTTGCCCTATCAATCGCTCAAAATTACCCAGAATTTAAAACCAAACAAATTAAACCAAACAACCATGACACTTCTTTAGTGGATTCCCAAGAAATCTATGAGTCTATGCCAGAATAAACGAACAAACACGAAAGTAACAAAAAGAAGAGAAACTCTGATAATAGCCTACATGGACTAATAAAGCAGGCAGAATTGGAAATAAAACACAGTGGCGGCCATACAGATCCACAGAACAGAATAGCAAGAACCCAAGCCACATTCTTTTTTTAGAAAGAGCAGTTGTGGTAATTCAGCGATAGTGAGCGTTTGGTAAAACACGGTTGCAGGAATCTCGAGGTCTTTCTAATAGAAAACACTGGCAAAAAAACTCTTTTTTTTTTCTTATAAGATGGACAATATGTGCTATTAAGCCAAGTGTATTCATGTTTGCAATATGCATTTCAAGGTTCTAAGGCCGAATCGGTCAAGTTGATCTTGCCCTCTCATAATTGATAAGCATATCTTTTGTTTTACGTATCGGATTGGAATGAAATTAAATGGCAATATTAAAGCTTTTTTATTGGCCTTTAAATGTATAAACCAAACAAGACCATGTGTACTTTTCTTTTTATCAAAATGTCCGTCGTTCCGAGGTTAAATTTATTTTTGGGACAGCCTGTAGTAACAGGCGTCCTGACATCACGAAACAAAATCCGATCTGAAATCACTCGTACTCGCGCAAGGCAACGCGCTTTTCATTATTTCAGTGCTAATTGTTACCGTGAATACAACACGGGAACAATATATTTGAGTGAACACACAGCCTACCTGTCACTGTACACTCTACAAACTGAACGGTAAATTGCGTATTTCAACAGTGTTGTCTCTATTTTAACGTGAAATGGATCATAGCCTATTACAGACGGGTTACAGAATCATCTCTTCAGCTAAAATATGCACTGGACACGTTTTCCAGTAATACTTTGCAGTAACGATGGCAGTATAACCGCAAAAATATTAGACATATTAGTTTGACACTGTTCAAGAATTAATTTTTGTGCATTCATCAAAAATACAAAAATACCATTATATATAAAATCTTTGGCCTATAGTGAATTTACGGATACCTTTAGAATAACCCTACCAACAGCGACAGCGCCGAGCTACAACCTTTTTACAAACTAGCACGGCGACAGCGCAATAATGTTAGTCATGACATACAGTCCTGTTTTGAAATAACTGTTTTTATCGCGAGTGTTTCGTCGGTGGCGGTAAACCTAATTCCTGCCGCAAACTTCTACGTCCGACAGTTCTGCCTACTCATCGCAAATATTGCAACTGAATTCATTACACGATTACACTACACCGGATATGATTTTTTTTTTATATTGCAACGTTTTAGCATGAAATAAAGTATTTCTTTACACTTATGAAGTATCGACCTTTGGCTAGTTCCAATTGAACACATTGAAGATTTTCCCCATTGTGATCGTGGTCGAGTTGTTATTAGCCCGCTGAGTCATTTTGTTACAATGGACTAAAGGAAGGGGGTTTTGACCCCACTTTCTACCTGTTTAAGAAGAGTTGGGCAGCGGCGACAGCGCGAAGTTCAACCTTTATAAAAGTTGGCAGCGGCAGCGGCGACAGCGCGAAAATTAGCCCCTTTTTAAAAAAGTCGGATGCGGCGACACCGAGCTCCAGTTTTAGTAGCAACAGCGCGACGCGGCGACAGCGGCGACATCGCTAATGATTGTTGTTCTAGTCCCCATTTAGTTTGAGTCATTTTGTATCAACAGGCTAAGGAAGGGGGTTTGGACCCCACGCCTCTCTAAAAGAAAATTGGGCAGCGGCGACAGTGCGAGCTCCAGATTTTAGAGGCAACAGCGGCGACAGCGGTCAACAGCGTGAATGATTGGTGTTCTGGTCCATTGATTTCATTTTTTATATCGGAGGCTACGGAAGGGTTTGGACCCCCACTCTACCTGTTTAGAAATTGGGGCAGCGCGACAGCGCGAAGTTCAAACTTTATGAAAAGTTGGCAACGGCGACAGCGCAAAATTTTTGACCTTTTAAAAAGTTGAATGCGGCGACAGCGCGAGCTCCAATTTTTGTAGCAACAGCGGCGACAGCGGCAACAGCGCTAATGATTGGTTTTTTTCTAGCCCGTTGAGTCAGTTTGTGATCAAAAGACTAAGGAAGGGGGTTGGACCCCCCCCTTCCTCCTGTTTAAAATTTGGCAGCGGTGACACTCGAAGCTTCAGATTTTTACGGCAAAAGCGGCGACAGCGGCAACAACGCTAATGATTGTTGTTCTAGCTAGCTCGCCCGGGTTTGAAGTCATTTGTATAAAAAAAAATAAGGAGGGGGTTTTGGAACCCCCCCCCCCACTTCCTCCTGTTTAAAAATTGGGCACGGTGACACGCGCAAGCTTCAATTTTACAGGCAACACGCGTCGACCGCGGCAACAAGCGCTATGATTGTTGTTTCTAAAGCCCCGTTTAGTCATTTTGTAGTAAAAAAAAAAAAAAACTAATGAAGGGGGTTTGGACCGGCCCCCCCCCCCACACATCCTACTGTTTAAAAATTGGGAGGCGGTGACAGCGCGAAGCCAAATCTTTTACAGGCAACACACTGCGACAGCGGCAACAGCGCTATAATTGTGTTCTATGCCCTTGAGTCAGTTTGTATCACAAGATAAGGAAGGGGGTTTGGTCCCCCCACTCCTCCTCCTGTTTAAAACATTGGAAGCACGGTGACAGCGCGAAGCTCCAGATTTTACTCTATTAGGAGATAATCTTATTGCGAGGAAGCGATCTGATATAGAAATGGTTCCCATCTGTTGAGAATATTATACTATTGACTGGGTTTAAGCCGTTGGTTCTAATGGTTATGTAGTAAGCCTGATTTGGTGATTTTCGATTGTCCTTTTAATTAAAACAGTGTGAAAGAAGAAAATTTGATAACTTTAGATCACTACTTTGGCTAAATCGTAATCGACAGATAAGCGAATAAGTAGGATCGCCAATCTGTTTTTCACAAGCAGCTTTTATATTGTTCTTTCACTATGTTTATTTCTTTTTCATTTGAGGCCGACGATGTGTTTCTAGATTTTCCTTTGTTCAATTGTCCTTTCACTAGGAGATAGAAAACGCTGAAAAATACTCTGAAAATATTGTTACGCTGAAAATCGAATGAAATTCAATTTCAGCGTTATCCCATTTGTTCTGTCGATTTTCAGTAAATTTTCAGCGTTAGGCAATTGGACTATATGATATGACTCTTTACTGCGCAAATTCAATAACAATGAACGAACGAAGTATATGGTAAGGATTTACATATCTGAAGAAATCACACTGAAAGTGCGCTGAAATCTTGACAGTCCTTGCGTGCGAGGCGGTAAAGGTTTAAGGGGGGAAACAGTAACCAAAATAATTCCCCATGAAAAGCACGTAAAATGTGATTAAAGAAAACTCTCATTCCACCAGACGTAAAACCCTTTTGAATTATTTTCAAATGCATATAAATCACATGGTAAGACCTGAAACTTGCATATAAGCTTCATTTCAACTTACACATTCCGATTAAATTTTGCGATAAGAGCCGTGAACAGCGCCACCGCTATTTTCGGCTGTCACGGAAGCCTCTTAACCGTTTCCGACCAGGGTATCCTTTCCGGGGCTATTGATCACATGAATGAAAGTTCACTATTTTTTTACTATAAGAGTAATTACTTGACTATGCGCTCTCTTTTGATAAACATGCCTACCCTCACGGGAAAAACGACAACTATCATGATAGCGGGACTATCATGATAGAGGGGGGGGGACATGAGTCCGGGTAGGGAGGACGTTTTTCATAAATTTAATTACGAAATTAGCTCATTTCTCACGTTTTTTCGCTCATTTAAGTGCCACAGCAATGTGAATGATAATGGCACCTAGAAATCTCCACCGATTGAATTTTAAAAAATAATGTGTTATTTACCGGAGGAGTATCCAAAATTTACTTCATTTGCTTTGAAAATGTTACTAACTTTAATTTAATTTTATCAGGTGTTGCAGTTCACGTTGAAGGACTTGGATTAATTTTTGCATACGTGTGTTATTAGGGCCTATTAAAAACCTGAAAGTGCTTCGAGCTAAGAACCATGACATAAATTTGTTAATATGTTAAAGTTATACCGAAATTAGCTCATTTCTAACAGTTATTACTTCATTAAATTAAGTGATAGAACAATGTGCTAAAAATCTCACCGGTAATTAAATGTTACAAAATAAACTGTGTAATTTTTCCCCGAAGTATCCAGAATTGTACTTCATTAGATATATTTAATAACGTTAGGTAATAATTGTATTGTATGCAGTTCTATGTTGCACTCATAACTTGGGAATTTTTGCATAATGTATGTAGTTACTATTTTTTTCTGATGTGTTGAAACCCAAAAAGCGCTTTGAGCTAACAAGAAAACATGACTACATATATGAGGGGTACATACAGGACTGAGGTTTTGTGTGCCAAAGGTCAATGAGGTTAATATTTTGGTTGTCCCTAATTTTTATTTATATATTTGGGAGGGGGTCTAATGTATCACTCGATGCGGTTGTGCACCTATTTAAAAGAAATCGATTACAAACCAGATAGACCTGTACCTGGTCAAATACGAATATACATGTATCCTGGAAAATACACCAGAGCGTACAAGAAATCTTGCAGAAAATTGTCATTGAGAGAGTTTCTCTAGAATGTGCAAACATGTTACCCGAGAGTTTTATTTCATATATACTCCTAAGCTTTGATCTTGCAAAAAACAAGCCGCTTTAGCACAGCAGAAATTACACTTAACGAGTTTGGATGGAAATTAAACCGGATATGGAAGAGCTGGCTAAAGGTGTTAACATGTTAAAGCTTACAAGAAAGTGGCTATTTTCATTTATGTTCACTTCATAAATTAAGTGACACAGCAATGTGTACGCATGAATAATTGATTTTTGTTTCAGAATAACTGATTTTTTCACTGAAGGAGTATCCAAAATTTACACTTATGGGTGAAAGTTTTACTAACTTTAGGGTATTAATTTATTCAGTACGCAGTTCTATATGTGCAAACATGTTACTCGAGAGTTAATTTTTCAACCATTACATAGAAGCTTTACTATTTCGAAAAAATTAGCTCATTTCTCACGTGTTGTTCACAAAGAATCCGGCCTGTTAGAGCAAAGCCAAATTAACACCTTATCTAGTTTTGGAACATTAAATAAGATTTGATGATTTTGGAAAACAAGCCGGCTTTAGCGCAGGAAAAAATCAACTTAACTAGTTTGGAGAAATTCCTAAGGATATGGAAGGATCGGGTTAAATGGGTTAACATGTTAAGTAATACCGAAAATTAGCTCATTTGCACGTGTTCTCGCTTCATAAATTAAAAGTGACACAGCAATGTGTCAACGTAGAATCTCGCCGTAATTGAATTAAAAAAACAATAACTGTGTAATGTTTACTTTTAACGAAGTATCCAAAACTGTACTTCATTTGAAATGAAATTTTGAGTAAATTTACGTAATAAATTTTAATTTAGTAGGCCGTTCTGTATGTTGCATAACTTTGGTAACTCCTTTGCATAACGTGTATAGTTAGGCCTTATTCTTTTCTGAGTTGAAAACCCAAACTAAAGTCGCTTCGAGCTAGCTAAAGAACCATGGCTAGCAAACATTATATGCGGTACATAAACAGGACGAAGTTATGGTGTGTGTCAAAGTTCAAAATGAGGAATAAAACATTTGGTTCTCCCGTTATTATATTGATGTAATTTGGAGGGGTCATGTACCACTCGACGCGGTTGCGCATATTTAAAAAAATCCATACAAACCAGGGACAGACCCGTACATGGTCAAATACACCAGTGAACAAAGACCTTGCAGAGGAAAAATGTTGTTGGAGAGTGTCTCTAGATGTGTTTTGCAAAGTTTGCACTGCAAACATGTTACCGAGGAGTCAATTTTCATATATCCACTAGGCAGGCGGCCGTAACCGGGGGGGGGGGAGGAGGGGAGGTCCCCCCTGTTGGGAATCTTGCCCCTCCCTTGCCCATGAAAATTAGTGATTTACATAGGCCATATACTATACTAACAATTTAATATTGGACTGGTCCGATTTGCAGTGGCTACATTTGTAAGATTGTGTGAAAACGTGATTTTGTACACATAAGTGGGGTTATTGATGTGTTATGATTGGTAAACTGAACATGAAGATAGTGGGAACCATTTTTGAACTTCATACTTGTATAAAGTGTGATTATGTCTTTAGGATATCAGCCATATATTCAAATTTTAATCAGTCAGTTCACTTTCAGTAGCAGAGTTAGCCCTATCAACATAGCTCAAATTACCCAGATTTAAACCAAACAAATTAAACCAAACAACCAGACACTTCTTTATTGGTATTCCAAGAAAATCTATGAGTCTATAGCAGAATAAACAACAAAAACACGGAAAGTAAACACAAAGAAAAAAAGAAAAGAGAAAACTTCTGATATAAGCCTACATGGACTAGAAAGCAGGCAGAATTGGGAAAATACCAGACACCAATGGCAGGCCATACGAGCCACGAACCAGAATAGCAAGAACCCAAGCCAACATTCTTTTTTTAGAAGAGCAGTTGTGGTAGATTCAGCGATGAGCGCTTGGTTATTTAAAAACACGTTGCCAGGAATCTCAAGGACTTTCTTAAATAGAAAAACACTGCCCCCAATCTTTTTTTTTCTTTATTAAGAGGGAAAGAAATAGGTGATATGAATCACAAGTGTATTTTCATGTTGCGTCATGCATTTCACGTGTTTCTAAGGCAGAAATCGGTCCAAGTTGATTCTGCCCTCAATAATTGATGAAGCTAGCATATCTTTTGTTTTACGTATCGGATTGGAATGAAATAAATGGCATATGAAAGCTTTTTTATTGCTTTAAAGGGATACCAAACAACAAGACCCAGGTGTTGTACTTGTCTTTTTATCATAATGTCGTCGTTCCGAGTGTTAAAATTTTTGGGACAGCCTGTAGTAACAGTGTCATGACTCACGAACAAATCCGCATAAGTGAAATCACTCGTAATCGAAGCAGCAAAGCAGCAACAGGCGACTTTCATTATTTCAGTGCTAAATTGGTACCGTAAATACGAACACGGGAACAATATATTTAAGTGAACACACAGGCCTACCTGTCACTGTAAACTCTACAGACTGACGGTAAATTGCGTAATTTCAGAGGTTTTCTCTATTTTGAAAGTGAAGGGACACATGAAAAGGGCCCTTCTATGAATCATTGGTATACATCTTTTCAAGTAAACCATTTCACTATTGACATTGAAAGTTTTACAATCAATTTGTAGCACTTAAGGCATTTGACCTACTAACAGGCCCATGGTCATACTTACTCTACCTCTGGAAGAGGATATTTGAACAAACTATTTGTAAAACTATCTATATTTTTAAATTCAAGTGGCCTTCTTCTGAGAACCATAAGCTAACTTTAAACATATTTATTAATTTAATTCTGTTCTTAGATCTCAAGTTTTAAGTCATTTATCACAATTAATTTTACCCACATTCCATGTGAAATTTCAAAAGGCTGACAAAAAAAAAATGTTGATGTGTTCTGGAAGAGGATCATAGCAAGGACAAATGAATTAATCTTAAACATACTTGCTAATTCAAATGTAATAGCTACATTTGCTTAGAGACAGTGGCCAGGCCAATGAGGCTTCAGCATCAAATCTGCACTGGACACGTTTCCAAATACTTTGCCCCAGAGTAACGATGGCAGTATAACAGCAAAAAAAGTTAGACATGATTTACACTATTCACGAGATTAATTTTGTTCATTTCATCAAAAGGAAATACAAAAATACCAATTATAGTATACGTTGGCCTATAAGTGAATTTTTCAATGGAAAATCAAAAGATCATTAAGATGCCTATGGGTTCTTTAATGTAGTCTCTGCAAACAATTGAGTTTGTGGTGTTTGTTTCCTTAAAAACGGATCAAATACTAGATGGACATCGATTTGATGTAATCCTTATAGCAGGTAAAGTCAACATTCAAGTTCCATTTTTAAGATTTAAATTGCAAAGAAAAAATTAACTGGATCGAGCTTTAAACTTAATATCGGAACTGCGACTATTGTAAGAACTATTGTACATACGGTATTCTTCAGAGATTAGTATATACGAAGTGCTACCCAGCTAATTATGTCGGGTCGGCCTATATGGCTTGTGAGACTTAACAAATTAATATTAAGGTCACTGGTTTTTCTTAAGAGTTCATAACAAACACTTCAAAACGCGCCTCTTCATTTTCGCCGCTTATTAGGCTCTAACTAGGTCGTTTAAAATTCCATGTAGGAATTCAAAAGATTACAATGTGAGAAAAAAAAAATAAACGGACCAGAGTCTTACACCTAATTACGGAATTAGGAACGAATGCGCATATTGTAAGTGCCGGGCCATCATTCAGGGATCAACGAATTGTTACAAACTAATGGATAAGGGTAGGTCTATGGTATTACACAGAAACAACTAAAAAAAATAAGGCCACTAGATGGTCTCTTAGAGTTATAACAGTTTATTACGCTTTGATGTGACAATTGGACATGTTATGGTCCACTTGCAATTATGCAATACATTTCATGGAAACTGCCATTTTTTGCAGTTCTTCACCATGGAGGACTTTTGACTTTTAGAAAAGTTCCCACGGTAGTCTTCAATCCTAATCGCTTTAAAAATGCTTTGTCAAATCGGTTCACTATATCTGACAATTATACCGGGGCACAAGTAATAAAATCACAAGAAATTACGTTCAAGCCACAGACGTAGGTTGCATGTAGTATGAGATATTGAACATATTCGTATCGAATTGTGGTGGACCAAATAACACTAGTTTTCGAAATTAAATATTGATGGTCGTTGAAACTGAAAAAAAAATCAGAAACTAGTAGATTGTGTGCAAAAATGGAGGAGCTAGTACCCCTACTTCTCACAATTCGCTATTTCAATGGATGATGTAGTCTAGGTGAATATCTCCTTTTTAAGAGGTTGAAAACTTACCATAGATTATAGAAGCCTCATACTTTAAGGTGAAACGGATAGATTTTTGAGGTATCCATTGTGTTTCATTATAATAAGTTATAGATTTTTTGACTTGTATTTTGCTACAGAAATTGTCTTAACAATTGAAAACAAATAAGTCTTTTTTATTATTTGCATATTAGTAATATAAAACATAGGCTTGAATTTGTATTTGTCCAAACGAAATTTCGGTTTCAGAATATTGTACCAAAGCAATCTTTTCTCAAGGTTAATTCTTGCGGGGGCGTTAATTTTTAGTGATCAGTGATGATGATAAGTTCGAAAATAAGGCTCAGTTTTTGTTTTTTTTTGGGGGGGGGTTAAATAATAAGGAATTAATAATATACTATTATTGAAAAAAAGCGTGGAGGATGACAAGTTGCAAGTTGATTTTAATTGTTAGAGTTTCAGAGATTACAAGTTTGCGGTTTGATATTCTTAGTTTCTTTCAGAATTATGGATTTTCAGGGATTTGAGAGCCGTTACAGAGTCTAGGATTTTGCGGGCAATTCGCTTTTCCACGCAAATTACGTTACCCAAAATATTCCTACTAGATAATCATGTTCCAGAACTTGATAAACACGTAATATCAATATCAATCCAGGCCAAGAGTCTTTTTTTTATCACCTGTATCACTGCTTCTCATGTTCCATTACCAAAAAAAAAAAAAATGGTGTGTATGTTTAGAGTTGAATATTCATAATAATAAAATACGGTAGCCATATCATCAGCCGAATTGGTAGAGTATAGATTGCCGACCGATTGAGAGCGCAAAGTACGTGTTTAACAGTTGCGCACCACTTATACTGATAATGTGTTGTAAGTTGTGTGCACTGTAAGAATCTTACAAAATCGACAGTGAAAACGGGATCGAATATTTCAAATAAAATTACATAGGCTACGTTAAACGTACAGTGTAGAAATCGTTGTAAAACGTACAAGACTGACGTTATGAAAATGCCGTCAATTTCACGAATTGTGTGTATTTTGGACATGAAATAGACACTATTACAGAATATGTTCAGCCATAAAATATATGTAAACTGACAAAGGGAACAAAAGACTTACAGTTAAAACGATGGCAGGCAGTATAAACAGCAAAAAAAAATGAGATTTTATATGTTTACGGTAACTATACTGAGTCTGGATTGCATCATGAAAAAATACTAGTAAAAGAACGGTGGGTGATTTTAACGAGTGTTTTAAACAGTCTAAAACGGTCTTTTTTTAAAGTTTTGAAGTGAAGATGTATTTGCCCACGGTTGCCAGTTGTACTTCAGGTGTGAAAACTCGCCAAAAATGGTAGTTGGACAACAAGCGAAAAGGCAACAATCTGTAAAATACAAAATTACAAATAGATGGATAGCTCCTACATAAGGCCTTTTATAACAGAATCAAATGGTTTTAAACATTGAAATGGTTGCAAGTTTGCGGTGGTGAGTCATCGTTGACCGTACGATAAATGTGAAATGCGTCAATAGTTGGGAAGAAGTGGCGGACTTTCCATTACAGGTTTATGTATTCACCTACTATATAGTATTTTCTTTACCCATATAATTTAGTATATAGTCCTGACATTGGTCCACTTTCTAAGCTTTTACAAGGAGGAGTCGTCCTTTTTGGATATTGTTCCTTTTGTAAATTTGCGGCTGATTTCACGTTCCAATCAATAAAAGTATTTTGTTCATTTCCTCAAACAGTGAAAATACAAAATTATATAAAAAGTATAGAACAAATACAAAATTAATTTACATTGGCAAATCCAAGATGATCGAGGCCTATGGTACTGTTAATGTAGTCGCTTGCAAAAGATTTATTTGTCAGTGATTTAATCCTATTTTAGGATCAAATGCGACACAGCCAATTAAGTATTTTCATTTCCTATAAGAATTATATTACATTGCAAGAAAAATCAATTTAACTGTGATTATTAAGAGCCTTAACCTGTGATACATCTTCCGTGAAAGTTTTTAACATGTTCTGAACAGTGTACGAAAACAATAACCTCGAAGGGTAATTCGGGAGGTCTGGCCCCACTAAGCATGAAAAAAATATACATCTTGGCAGCATCCAACAGAGAAATGTTCCTAACTTAAGATTTGATTAACTCACATTGCAAAGCCTATATACTACCCTTCACAAGTCGCACCCAAAATCATTAGTGACAAACAAGGCCTTAGAAAATGCGTTTATCACTTACTGAAAGAATTAAGATTGGCAGATGTCGCCCTTAATCTAAAAGGTCCGGGACGGAACTTTACAAATAAGAGATTATTAAGAAATTAAGCGCACAATTTATATTAATGATAAGGACAATGACAAACCGATTCTTGATCAAATTGATTTCAACTTAGATGTTTAATCAGGTTATTTCACAGAGTACAGAATAATTAAAGCACCCCGGAACTAGATAATATAACTAACAGAATAATTAAAAACGGTGGGAGTTTGGTTACAAAATCACTCTTCGACATGTTTAAATTATGTATGAAACTCGAAACCGTTCATCAATGAGTGGAAACAGGGGAATTTATAAGTCCATAACATATAAAAAAGGTGACAAACCGATTAGATAACTATAGAGGAATTACACTCAATTCATGGTGTCTAACTATACACAAGATTATTACAAATAAAATTTCGGCGCTCTTTCTTCGTTTTTGGAAACAACAATACTTTAGGCGAAATTCAAGGGGGGTTTCGACCTGATAGACGTTGTTGTGAGATGGGGAAATGCACCACATTTTTACAATCAACAAGATATTCAACAGTTAGGAAATGAGCGCTCGGAAATGTACGTTATTAGCATTTATTGATTTTAAAAAGGCTGGTCGACAAGCGTTTGCGCGCGAGATTAAAATTAATAATCACGGCATGGAAACTAGGTTATTAGAGGAAATGTGATTATTAACTTATTAGGATATATATACAAATGTTCAGAGTCTGTAAGGTTGGCGCGTTGTGAAACTGACAGGTTGACATCTGGATGAAGGTCTAAACAGGGTTGTGGCCATCTCTCCAATTTTATTCGTATGTATATTAATGAACTTGCTAGGAGGATTAGTCAAACAAAATGGGGGCCCACATTGGTGATACACAGTCGAGTGGTTTGTTTTTGCCGCTGATGACGTTGTTCTAATAGGTGCACCCGAAAGACGACTTAATTAGACTTTTAATATTGCCAAGTGAATTCTATGAAGAGTTTTTCAACCAATTTACAATATCTAATACAATCAATGTGCTGGTAATCGGTAAAAGAATTATAAATAACAAGAATGGAAGCTTGGTAAACACGTATTTAAAGAAACAAATGCATAAATACTTAGGGGTCCCCCCAAATTGGTAGCGAATTTATTGACATGTTCACGTCGATGAGTTATAGTTTCAGTGCCAGTCGCTTAATTGCATATATAAAATACAATATAAACAATCAAGATGATTACAACCGTGTATATTATGGGGGATCTGTTGTGCGGAAAACTTTGGCCACTTCCAACCATGAACTATGGTTGTTTCAACTGGGTTACGAGTACCTTCTGACTACAGCCTTGCAGATGGGCTAGGACAATTCTGAGGGCAAACCGTAACACTGCCAAAGTAGCTTTATATGGTGAATTCGGGGGGCGATTCAATGTCCACAATTCAGGTTAACCAAGATTAGTATTTTTATCGCCTGCTGATAATGTAATGATAGCTTTACAAAATTAGCATTTGATGCGCTGTTTCCACCGCATGATAAAAGGGGAAAACTTCCCCAGTGGACTTGGTTGCCGCATATTTCGTGATTCTCTTGTTCCCTCTGTGGTTTAGACCATTTTTTCGAAACCAAACCAATAACGCTAATTGGGTCACTCTTTCCTCAAAATTCACAAAGATCTTCAAACCAGTTTGGGTACGAAGGGCACTGAAAATATACCTTAAAAATATACCGCAAGTTTTAAAAAAAAACGTCCCCGTTTTTGAACTTTATCTTCTTGATTCTAACCAACTCCATGTAAGTCTCTTTAAAGTTTAAAGTTCGCACGAACAACCTTACCATTAGCAAAATAATTTAATCATGGTCCAACGGACATACAGGCTTATGTAAATTTGCACTATATCTTAGAGACCACTGAGCATTTTCAGTTTTTCGTGTACTACCTTAATATATTAGACACGAGAGTACATGAATCGAAAAACGAACTCCCAGCCCATAACTATATGGGATTTTGGATTGGTTTTATTGGGTGACAATGACGTCAAACATTTCCTCATTTTAGAAAATCTTTTCACCATTGACAGTACCCTCGTTTGGTCCCTTTGATAATTTGTAACAATTATCAACAACGGCTTGGAAACATAGAAAATTATCAATTTCGGTCGGCATGATTTTACAACATCGTTAATTTCAGCAGTTATGTTGTTAAGTGTTCTGTGTCGTTACTTTTTTTTAAATATTGTTGTTTTATTTATAATCTTATGTTTTTTTTTAACTCTGGCACGCACCATTGGAAGATTGTGGCCACTCTCTGCTTCCAAAGTGAGTCCACAAAACTATACCTATACATTAGATTAGGGCTATTATGTAATGACTGTGGCACTGGCAAGCGTACTCCTTTTCTATGGGAGACTATCGAATCGATTGATAGCACACCGAGGCCAACCCTCATCATGCCGGTTCGTCAATTATCATTTCAAAGAAGGGCGCACTTTTTAATTTGCACCCTGGCACCCCTAACAGCTTGTGTTTTAGATGGCCAAATGTTAAGGATTGAAACATGTTTTGCCGCCGTTATGATTTAAATACTACCGCTAAACCCTTCTGAACACAGTTTTTCCCAAAATTTCTAAAATTCTACGTTGTGTCATAAAGTACTTGTTTTTTCTCCCTATACTCAGACAAGTAACGAACGCAATTCGAAGTTCCCCTCTAAATTGTAAAAACCCAGACCGTGCATCCTATTCTTCAAACCTTGCTATACAATATTACAACTTCCGTTCAGGAAGATGTATTTCTTTCTCGCAGTACGGACTATATTCAGGCTTGTTGTTTTAATGCTTAATAGGACCCTAATCAGTGTTGGAGCGATCCGGACTCATGAGTCCGAAACCGAGTCCGAGTCCATCAGCGTTAAGTCCGAGTCCGATTCCTGAGTCCATCGGGCCTGAGTCCTAGTCCCGGACATGTCAGGAGTCCTGAGTCCATGGGACCGGGCGAGTCCGGCTGAGTCCAGTCCGGCCAGGGTCTGAGTCGGAGTCCTAGTCCATGATCCGAGTCCAAGTCCTGGAATATGGGGCTTGAACTAATTCAGACGCCTAAATAGTGCTATTTAAAAACGAGTGTGATTGAAAATGACTTGGACATGAGTTTATGCACCCCTCATGTAAGTTGCAACAAGACAACACAGATTATTCTCTTTTAATTGACCAATTAATTACGTACGCATCTAGAACGAGGTGCCAACATTCCTCCGCTCATTCAGACCCATTCGTTCTTGGTTCGGGGCCTTCCAACAATAAGCAGACTGAGTTACTTTTTTTCAAAAATATTTATTTATGGTCTGTTTTTGATTCACTAGTTAATGTACCTTAACGTGATTGGACTATGAGATGATGTATTCATTCACACTTAAAACTATTTTCCCCCAAAATACTGTAATTATCATTTTTAAAATCATGAAAAGAGACATTTCTAAATGTCAATGAAATCTATTTTTAAATTTTTTCAAAACATTTCAATTTAATATAGCATCAGAATCTCTCAATTCAGGCCCTTTTTTTTGAAAATTCAGGATCTACAGAAACTCTAGTTTCATGTTAAAACCTATGTGCGTCTATATAACGTGCCGCCCATAAATTGGTGCCCGTTCACTATTATTCATTCATTTTTCACAAGGTGAGCGGAAATCGCAAGCTGTCGGATCGAGTGATTTTGCCGACAGAGGAGTTATGTACGACTCTAATAGCTCTAGTTCGTTCCTAATCTATTTAAGGTTGTGTGGGATGTAGTAAGCCACCCATGCCAAATAATTGATCTGTGTTTAGGTCTGACAGTTATTCAGGTTCACACCCTCTGTTTATGCAATACATTAGCTGTGTGCAGTTTGTTGAGGCTGGCTATACTTTACCCTTAGGATTTTTAAGCGTACTTTGAATGAAAACTGCTAGGGATTAGGGATGATGACAACACTGAATGATGATGACAACACTGATGATGATGAACAACATGTGATGACGAGATGAAGATGACAAACGACAATGAGAACCATACGTCACTTATGAGGATGTAATTAGAGTCCAAAATGTATTTTTAAAGTTTTAATTTAACTCCTTCAGCTTAGAAAATATAAATAATCACAACAGCTAATCTGAAGACTGAAGAAGATAAAGTGAAGAAAATATGAAGAAGAGAAACCAAAAGACTTTTGAAATAACTGTGAAATTGATTATAAAAAAACATGTTTGTGCAATAATTAAAAATAAAAGCTGTTTGTGCTGAGAGGTTTGTGAAGTAACATTTCATGCAGGCTAGCTCACAAATTTTCAATTATTTTTTGATTCTAAGTTAAATTTTCTTACCGTACTCAGCCGGACTCATCTTTGAGTCCGAGTCCACAGGGGTTGAGCCCAATTCTCCGAGTTCCAGCAGGTCCTGGAGTCCGAGTCCATGGGGACTTCTGAGTCCGAGTCCATGGGGCCTGAGTCCGAGTTCGAGTCCACTAAGCATGACTGATTGAGTCCGAGTCCGAGTCCAAGCCCGGACTCGGACTCGACTCAACACCGATTGAGTCCCGAGTCCGAGTCCGGACTCTCTCCAAACTCTGGCCCTAAATTAAACGATGGCTTCTCATTTAAAAGTTCATCTCTTTATTGCTTTGTTGACCCATTTTATGTTGTGTACCTGTTAACTGTTCACAGTTCATTTGTGTATCTGTGTACACTTTCATGCTGATTAATGAGGCATTTCGTGATTCAATCGCTACATTTCGGTTAATTCATTTTAGTTTCAAATGTGGCCGCGATGTTGTTAATACTAAATTCATTATTCACGTTTCATGTTAAGCACACCATTTAAAAAAAATATTATTGACAGTAACGGAGTGTGGACAAAACATTCAATTTGCCTTTAGTTATGATCTTAATTTTCGATGGACCATATCCTTGTTATTATTAACATAATATAGCAAATGTCAAAGCTTTTGAAGCTTATTTCCTATTCGAACACACATTACATCCACTGTTAGTAATGGTATTTTTTGTTTGTTTGGTTGGTTTTTTAGTTAGTAAATGTTTTTCTATTTGTACATATTTTCGTATTTTCTTTCTTGGGGTCAAATACCATTTTTCATGTTTTGGTCGATTTTCAAAACCTGAAGTGGCGCAGGACAAACGTCACTTCAAATGTTTAATACAATTAAAAATCTTATTAAATATGATTTTGACTATTTTTTAAAAACTAGTACTTTACTAGCGGTTCCAGAATTCATCTATGTGCCATGTTATAATATTTTTGTTGTTATTCTATCATCGTTTACTGCAAAGTAGCATTGTGCCCTTTGTTCAGTGCATATTGTATGCTGAAAAATATTCTTACTTATGTCTCGTTCAAAATAAAGTAGTCCTGAGTAATTACGGGCGTATTTTACCATCAGTCTTGTAAGTTTACAACGATTTTTGGCAGTGTACGCTTTACCTGTAGCCTATGTTTCATTGAATATTCGATCATCGTGTTCACTGTCAATTTGTAATATATATTTGACCCTTGGGCACTTTGCGATTTTGCAAAGTTTCCAAGGAAAGATTCAAAGTCACCACAGTTATAGCAACATGTGGTCCATCGATGACAGGGACTCCCGTCACATGGTCAAGCACAAAAAAATAAAACTGATAGGATGAGTCTTCAGTGAGAAGGATCAACCCAACAGGTGATGACGGCAGATGAAAATAGGAATACTGAAAGATCGCAAATCAGGTGAGGTTGGGCAGGTGGATAACATGCAAAAGACACGGGCGCCAATCTTAACTACTCTGTTAAGTTATATAGAGCCTATAAAACAAGTAAACAGAAATCTTTTCATTGTACGACCCGTATAAGATAATAACATGGAGTGGAGTATTTATGTTGACGAATCTCATGCTAATTGTGACACCGCCGGCCCCGTGTACGCGGACCCAAATAGTAAGCAAGCAGCATATGGTAACAAATTGTCATATTCCATGCTGGCAGCGTGCATTTTGTGTAAATTGGTCAACAGCCCGATTCAAGGGGATATGTGAAAGCAAGGTAGGCCTTTCTAAAGATGAGAATTAATATCGGGACTGTTGAAAAATCTGCTGGATTTAACAAAATTTATTGTGCTGCCATGATATCGGGGTTTATAATTGCTATCAAACAAATTTTTCCATAAACTTCCCGGGAAACCTTCATTAGACTATTATAATGGACCAGTAATTCAATGGACAAATGTAAATCAGCAATTCAATAAACCTCGGGCCTACCGTACCTCAGAAAGTATCCTATTGTGAAATTTTGTCAATAAATCAGTGCGAACAGATAGAAACAGAATTGGTACTTAGTAAAATTCGTGTGATTAGTGCGATGGCCAAGGTTCAGAACATTTTCAGTGTGCTTAAGAAAAGCTAAGAAACCTCAAAAGCTTACCAGTTTATGTCTAATCATGGGCGGCCTTGGTCTTTTCAAATAGTGCTTTGTGCACACGTTCACGTACGTGGGTGCTTATGGGTTAATTGCTTTTAGTGTGAGTAGGGATACTCAGAATCAGCGTGCTTAGCAACATTCAGTGTGATAATGAATGACTCGGGATTTCAGAGGTGTTGCAGTAAATGTTCAGTATGTTTAACACACATAAGACACGGAGGATACAGGCAAGCTATGAATTAGTTAGTGAATAGCAGAGGACCAGGACAATAGTGATTGCATTGCCCGCATATGAAAAAGATTTTTTTTCATGTGATTTTCAGTGTTGAAATTATTGATATTTTTTTCAGACGGATAAATTCAGTGGTGGTTTTTTTTCAGTGTTGATTTTCAGTGTTTTAAACCATAGTGGTTTTTGTTTGAATGATATCATCAGACCGTTAGTTCTCCGGAAGTAATTAGCTTCGGAGAAAAATAACGGTATGATGAATAACTACTTACGGAAAAAAATAACGGTGTGATTAAATTTTCATAGTGTTTAATAACGGTCTCTGACCGCTTGTACTATAATAGAGAGTTGAACAAAAGAAGCACAATTGATCATTATGACAAGGAAAACGGGCTAGAAGTAGATACACATGGATAGTGGGTTGAGTCGCCGTTGAAACAACAGGAAGTTGCGATTTTTGCCCTTCTAAATGCTGCGGAAAAAACATACACCTGCTGGTGCACATATTCCACACAGGATTGTCTATTGTTATACAAAAATCCTTTAACTTATGGAAAATTAAAGTTGAGCCATATTAAGCGAAGGGCAAAAGACAACTTCCTATGGTTTCGGCGACTATTCAAAGGTGCGGCAATGTGCGCTATCCTGTGTAGCGGTCAGGGCCTCAGTAACCGCTTATTTTAGATGAGCGAATGAATCTCGCTGTGAGAACAAGCTAAAGTAGTGGGAAGATGAGTGGAGATTTGACAGAGACTGAATTGCAAACGGCAGTTGTGTGAAAAATCTAGGGAACGTATTGTCATTTAGGTGACATAAGAGCATGGCAATCTAGGGAACATAATTGCCTTAGGTGACATAAGAGCATGCGAATGCTGATGATTTTTTTAGTGTACAGACACCATATGTACAAGAATAATGAATTTGTGATATGAAAATTAAAGGAACACGGTACAAAATGAAAAAACCACAAAAACTGAATAGGAGTTGGGTTGCGGACCTATGGACTTATCTGGGATTGTGTCAAAACTCTTAAGTCCAAGAAACGTATAAATTAATTAAAGCTATGGCTCTGAAGAACCAACAAAGTCCACAACAGTACAAATAAGTACAGAAAAAGTACAAAATAAGTACAGAGTCTGTTTTTTTTTCTGCCAAGTTATGAAAAGTATAAAATAAGTTATAAAAAAAGTACAAGATACAATATTGTGAAAATGACAAAATAAGAACCTTAAAAGTTATAATTAGATTGTACTTTTGCCTTAACAGGTGGCTTGGAATTGCTATGACTGGTAGACCAAGATGTCCGCGGTTGCTTCACTGATTACTACACAATTACTGTTATGTAGCCAATCCATTTTGTTATAGAGATAGAGATCATGGTTATTAGCTAGATTAGCATCAGACATGGTAGAAATTAATTGGGGTTGATAGATATGGAGAATGTTAATTTGATTGGGTTTGCTCCAGATTGTTTGCAATATCACTGTATTTTGTAATGAGCCAATCAGAGATTACTGTAAGAAGGCGGTAGACCTAGGGATTAAGTCATGTTATTGGAATGATGTTTGCATTAATTAAAGGCTGAGTCAGAGATTTCCCGAGGATGGCGCCCTTAATTTTCTAACAAATCGTGTTTGTTGCATATACATGATGCTTGTCCACATACTAATCAATGTGTGAAATAGGTATGTTTAAATCGATGTTCTTCACATAGAAAATCACCAATTCGTAATAAATTCCGGGTGCAGATTTTTTTATATATATATACACAGTATCCTATGGTAATGTACTATACAAAAATGTTACTACATCAAAACGAAAATATCCGATTCATCTCAAACTTTGGAATTGAGCAATTGGCTATCATCAGTTTTACTTGACTACTTGTAAATGACACACACACACACAAA
Source organism: Ophioderma brevispina (assembly GCA_023653785.1). Classification (NCBI taxonomy): domain Eukaryota; kingdom Metazoa; phylum Echinodermata; class Ophiuroidea; order Amphilepidida; family Ophiodermatidae; genus Ophioderma; species Ophioderma brevispina. The sequence goes on along the minus strand of JAMKCH010011895.1, from coordinate 16,541 downwards.
TATTTTTCAAAATTTCTGAGTCGCCTTTAAATCAATTCTTGTCGAATTGGCGTTATTAGGATTGTGTATATTTTTGTCTGCTTGCTTGTTTGTTGTTGTTGTTGCTTTTTGCGTTTTGAAATTAGTGTATTCCGAGAAACCATGTATTTCACATAATGTATTTTGATATACGCTATTATTTTTTTTTTCAAAATTTGTTGCGTCTCGTGTATTCTTTGGTAACCATACCATGATTACCAGAAAGTAGTCTCTAGCGCTATTACAAACTATAAAAGAAAGCGTCCAAGAGAACAATCGTAAAAAAAGGAATTTACGTTAAATACAATATACCTACCTAAAACATAACCCCAACCGATTATGATTGAAACGCAGAACCCAACAATCCACGTGTCGGTTGCAAGTTGTTCCTTTAGCTCTGGCAATAAAAGGCCGAAACTCTTTATAACTCCTGCTTCCGAGAACATAATAAAGGAAACACCAACCAATACCAACCATGATCTACTGTCTTCTTTCTTCGCCATATTAAAACATGTCGTGATGCAAAATAGTTGACTGCTGATATAAAGACAACTTTCGACAATTTTAGCGACAGTGCAACTGGGAGCAGCGTGAGTAGATAGAGTAGAGACGTGATAATACGTTTTATACGGGTTGACACCGTGACCGCACTGTTAAAAATGTAAATTCAAACAGCGTCGTTTTAACTGGCAGCTGGGACTCGCAACAGTTAAAACGTTTTGTACAGTTATTTGTACGTTTTGAGCTTCTTTTTCCATCGAAGATGGTATAAAATCGGAGTAAATAAAAGCCACAACATTGCAAGTTACCCTAGCAATATGTGTAGCAAGCAAATGATTGGCAGAATATCACAGTCATGCACAGAGTTGGGTGGTTGTCTCAAGTAGCAGTGCAAAGTCCTCTGGTTCCAATTATTTTAAGAATTAAGGACGTGGTAATATGCCTACTAGGAAATTCATTTACATTTCCTAAGCAGCTAGAAACAAAACTTTTGATTGGGTGATAGCGCACCCATCACAGTGGATAACTTCTCAGTTCATTGACATGTAATGGGTGATATGACCCATGGTTTTGAGAGTACCATTATGTGTACAATGCCCAAATAGCACACACTATGAGTTACAATATGCTCATCAACCAAGGGCACAGTTCAGTGGGTTTTACCTGTACATGCATTGACATGAACTGATCTTGTGTATTCTAGGTATCATATATTATACACAACACTCAGGGGTGTGCTTTCTAAATACACTTGTGAATGAAAGCTATTGAACTGTGCCACAGGAGTTGATACTTCATTGCCCCATAGTGTCAAGCATCGTTTTGAAACTTGTTTCCTGTAAGTGAATTTTGTAATCTCGGTGCAATGGACTGTGGTTAAAATATTTAGAATCTATTTGATAACAGGGGGCACTCACCTATGAAATTGATATGGCTGTATAAAGGCTGGCATTTTCAAACCAGTGGTATTTCAAAATTAAAGGTTGGTGCATGAGTATGGTTGATGCCTGAAATATATACTGTGGTTATATCATCTCTCTTATATACGAGAGGGTTTCCTATGATCTCTGAGTATTTACACTAACACATTAAGTACTAACATCTTCGCTAAGCGATGGTTGTCTTTTTAAAAGACTATTCTTGTTACAGTTGAAGCATCTTATGATCCACAGCCTCGTCCCCTGACTTACATAAAAGAAATTAAATTTTACATCATCTGAATTGTTAGCTTTAGTATTGCATGTATGCCTACGCTGAAGGGCGAATTCGATCGCAATTCGATTTGCAATGTTGTATTATTTGTCTGTAAATTGCTCACAAATCAAAAATGCATGATGGGAATCAAGTTACATTTTGTAAATAACTTTTTTTTTTCAAAAGCTATCTAGTGGACTATAAATGAAACACGAAATGCGCTATGATTAAAATCCTTGACCCCAACTCACTCCAAGTCAAAATAATGCGACGGATCATTGTGACAAAATTACACAGGGTAATCCATGGAATTGTTGGCAGAAGGTTTAAAAAAAGTATAATGAAACCATGATCTTGCCTGTTGCACCTTTTTGTCACAATAGTAATAAATGCCCAAGAGCCATGTTTTCGTCGCTGGGCAAAACGTCATATGTGTATTTGACTTTTCAAATCAAAAACTCCTGTGTGAAAAATGGGCCCACTTTTCAAAAACGTGCAAAATAACATTTCTCATGAGAACTATCTGCAACAAAAAATCATCATGCATAGTGAACCTTCTGATATGATTTTTGGCTGCAGCAAAATCTATTCTAAAAAGTAATTGCCTAAATTTTAATAAATTTTAATTCAGAGTGGACATACATATAGCGCAGCAGCGCAGAAGGTTTTGATCAAACCAATATTTGAACACGGGAAAATTCAGAGAAAAATATAACTTTTGCAAATATGAATGGCTACCGGAGACCCGCTGCTGCATGTGGCCTCAGGAGAGGGGTAAAGTTACTATAGGTGTCAACTATTTGAACTGCTCTAAATTGAATGTAATATAGCTCCAATTATTCCTTAGGTAACCAGGAGTAAAAAAGTCAATTGGGTCACATGCACGTGGTTCTTCCTTTCCAAGATATTTGGGAAATAGGCTAAAGGTCATCTGTTTATTCAGGAAAGGTCACCTTTTGCAATACCCAGATTTCTTTGTAAAAAATATTTAAAAAATGTTAAAATGATACTAATTACAAATATGAAATTCTTTTGCACTTTCGGCATCTCCTTATTGTTATAATGGGAGGGGTACAAAAATCCCTGTAGTACTCTATGGGGATGGGGACATTATACCCCTCCCTTTTAAAGGGAACAACCCTATGCAAAATTAAACAGCATATTTTGAATCAGTATCATTACATAAATAAAATTTCACTGAATGTTGCAATGGTGATATCACCAAATCAGTTTAAATGGATTTTCTATTTCAGTATGACAAGAGGAATCATTTGACACCACTTTCAACAACATCGGAGCATTTACCCCCAGGGTGACCTTGAACCATTATGGGGCTATACCGCTTTAACTAAATGTTGGAACCTAGGCAAATATACTTTTTCTAATCCTTATAAGGAGACGAATGCGTTAGTGTACATTAAAACACAATTTGACTCGATTTTAAATTTTTCCCTGTACTAACATTTACCCCTTTGAAGAAGGGGGAAGCAGTTCGAAAATTTGAACCCCATAATGTTCTGACAGTTTAGGCCTATTGAAACCCAAACAGCAACAAAATCAATTTTAGCATTAATATCCTACGGTAATACACATTAAACCACACTATAATGACACTATGTTCCCCCCTAAAAGTGATAAATCTGGTTTATTTGTAACCAAATTAAAACAAAAATACAAAATTTGGATACTTCTTTTTCACGATGCAGTAAAAGTAACATAATTAAAACACGAAAATTAAAATGTGAAGTAACATGACAAATCCCTCATGAAGTAAAGAAAGGTAAATTTCACCGATTGTCTTAAATCTTGACCGACCTATTATCATGATTATCGATTTTGATCACTGAAGTAGCAATCATTGTCCCAGCGAATACGTATTCGTTCGTATTTATCTGGTTTGTTTTGAGATATTTGGACACGCCAAGCAATCGAATACGAATTTGTTTGTGAAACCCGTTTTATACAATTGGGTGTTATTCGACGGGCTATTTTGGGTAGGAGATGTTATTTCACTTTTATTTTTGGATCCAATCAAAGAGCACATAAAATGCAACCAGAATCAACTATTAACTCAATTTGCCTAAAAAATTAGATTCGACAGTATGTCGTGACCACGACGATATATAGTATATTTGATTTCTTTATAATATGTAGCTTTGCTAATATAATTGTAATTAAATTTGTTCGTCATTTAAAAAAATTATCAATATAATAACGTTACTTATTGATTCTATATTTAGCAAGGATTGGCTATATATAAACGGCTGGCATAGTTTTATATTAAGTTTGCGTAAATTTCACAGTTCATGCAACTTTATAGATCAATGTTAAAAATATGTAGTTGCTTCTTACTTTGACAACTTAGTCAATTCTTTGTGTGCAAATCACGTAATTTTGTAATGGCTTAAGTTGCAAGACTGAAACGCAAGAAAATATACATTAGAATTGTGTTAATTTCCCTATAAACACTTCAGACTCGTCCACGACTTTCTAATTTATGTTAACATTGCCTAAATGCCTCGATTTACTGCTAGTATTTTATTAAAACCAAAGATCTTGCCACTGAAAACGAAGAGAAAAGACTGGAAATGACCAACTGACTTCGAAACTAGGGCCTTTCTATGTGGCTATTATAATATTCCTTGGTGTTTATTTATTTATTTGCCATTTAATTAAAAAAAATAACGTATGTTTGATAAAAGAACACACAATGGCAAAATAAAAGTGCAACAATTAGACATAGTTCTAGAAAGACTATAAAATAGTAATACCTATTCCAAGATTTTTTTACTGGGCCCCAGTGCTAAAACCTCATATGTGCATTTTGGTCACATCGGGTTCTAGTTTGAATTTCAAGCGAAATATGATAGTAAATCATATGGCAGTTTATTTCGGAATCTGGACTAAATAATTATCTAAATATATTTAGAAAGGAAGACCTATCTTGTGCAAGGCATTACAGCAAATTATTCATTTTTTTTGTGTCTCCCGAAAATGTTACATAATTGTGAGGTTTTGTCATTTTACCATTTTAATACATGTGAGGTTTTGTTCTTAAAGGTCAAAATATGAGGTTACCCAAAGACAGAGAATCGAGGCAACACACAAAAACTTAGGTGCCGCACATGTTGGCAATCAGATAAGATTTATTAAGGTTCAACATCAGTAATCAAAGGTATCAGCCACTATCAGTTATATCATCAATATATAAGCAAGATTGCAAACTAAACAAAGCAAAAGCTGGCTAGGGCGAATTTACTACCCTGCTATAAATTTTCCAGCGTTAAACATTTACCGGAAAGCTTGAAAATTCCTTACGGCGAATTAACCGTAAAGCTTACTCAACAATCAAATAATAATTTACACACTTTACCCTAGGGTAGACCGACCCCCCTAGAGGGAGATTCCCGGGCGGACAACCCTGGAACCAGTCTAAGGATAATGGCTGAACCTTATATAACACATACAACAATGTAGAGTGATTGGTGCATACAATATATAATAAATAGCTGCTCCGAGGCGATTAATGAACCTGGGAGGTCTTCAGCAGGCGAATATAACCTGGAAGTCACAGACTGAAATAAGATTTAATGTGAAGTTAGTAAATACATGTGCATATAATAAGCAAATGAAGTCAAATCCACCACAAAAGTTACTTGCCCTCTTTTAAAGCAAGTAACGATCTAAACCCCACCCCCACTCCCCACCCAAAAAAAAGTTAAAGTGACATGCACACACCTGAACCAATAGAGGCCAGTGGATGGAACACACTAATGAGCATCCTCCCGTCTAATAGATCCTGGAGGATATTCAAAAGAATTTGGATTTTGGTTGAAATAACCAAAGCATCAGAAAGGTTCTGCCTGAAAAGTGAAAGGCCCCAATCAGTTGGGTGTGTGCAGTCATACTCAAAAAGGGGGCGATCACCATAGAAATTCCTACTAGAAGTGAAAATGGCGGAGTGTACTATCACCTTGTTATCACCTTCCAGCTTTGACCTCAAAATTTTATGAGCCCGTTTGTTTATGTTACGCATATTACGTTTACCTGCACCACCGTGGCGTTCATCGGCATAATGTAACCTCACTAAAATGTCAGACCAAATAAGCCTTGTATTTGGCAACAAAGCTCTTATGCCCAACAAATTCTCCTCGACCCTTTTGCGAATCTCCCATGTTGGGCTCCTAAAAATATCATTAGTTGTTGGAAATGGATTTCTTTGCAGTTGTCTTGAAAGCCTGCCCACGAGACCTGCGCATTTGGCACCACTGAGGCCATTCCATGTCACCACGCCACCACCAGAAAGTTGGGAACCTTGCCTCCCAGCCCGTGTGATGATGCTGTCCCCAACGACCCATGTGCGCCTTGGTCCTGCAGTCAAACAAACAAAAGACAGCTTCAAGACTAGACTTAAAGGAAATCCACTTCACTTTAACTTAAATGTACCAAAATTAAACGACACTGAAAATCCTAAAAATACTAAAAATACATTTAACGCAATTGAGATGCAACTCAGGAATTTGTATTCTAGGAATATGAGAAAATAATGATTAGCAGCCCGAGCGAAAGTTACTCAGAACACTAACAGGCGATACAAACCTGGAAGATAATCTCAAAATTTTCTGAAAGAAAACAGGGAAAAAAGGGGGGGGGGGCAATTAAATACATGTAGAATTAATAATGCTATGCGGCCGAATGTACACTTGAAATGCAGAGGATCTCCATCTCCCCGGACACTGAATCAATTCATCGGGAAAACCGCTCAATGCTGCAGCTGTTGCCGCCCCTATTCTGAAGCTGTGGGGGCTAAAAAAGAGGTAGATAAACCTAGAAACTTAATACCCTCCTTCAAAATATGTGAAAATTGTTGAGAAGTAAGAACGCTCCCACCAAAATGAATGAACAATGGACCAGAAAAAGATGGTCTCGAATTCACATAGTCAACCAAAGCTCTCACAGGACAAAGAGCAGGAATTGAGGAGCTATCAACTTTAATGCTTGTTGAAACCCCCCTCTGATCAGTTTTAGAAAATCTTAAACGAAACATTACGCAAGATCTCACAAACTGAACATCAGCGCGTGTAATTATATTAGAAAAATTGTTCTGGCCAGTACTAGCGAACTCACCTATTCTGAGAAAACCAAAAAAGGCCAAAAGAAAAGCGGCTTTAAAAAGCTTCACCACAAAAGTGGATTTACAAAAAAGAGGCAAGTTGCCAACCAACAATGAAAGCAATTTTGGTGTTATAGGAAGCCTACCATCTGTATGAGAATTAGACCTTCTACAACCTTCTTTCAACTTTTTAACAACAAAACTATCTGTGGGATCTTGCCACCCATTGATATTGTGTACAAAGGCCAATGCTGACATGTGTGAGTTTATCGTGGAAGGAGCGTAATTTTCGCTAGATAAAAATAAATGAACAAAACAATGTGAGAAATTGGAGCTGGCCAAACTGAAATCAAATTGAAATTACATCTGAAATCAATAAATTTCACTAAATTCCTCCAGTAAGTATCCCATGTACCTGGAGCCAAAGATGAGCGTAGCAGGTGTTTTGATTCAAAAACTAAAGTGTCCACAGAAATTCTGGAACTGGCGTGCCCTCTGCCTCTGCTGCAGGTGCTAGGAATTTGAAGCGATTTGTCTGGAAACGGGAGAGAGCATCTGCAATGTTATTCTGTTTGCCTAATATATGTTTTGCACAAAAAGCTAAATTTGACTTCAAACACTGCAAAACAAAACATCTGACCAATTTCATAATTTCTGGGCATTTAGACGACTGTTTATTTATGATATTTACTACCGGCATATTATCAGACCTTATAATTATTCTCTTCCCTTTCAAAAGGTGACCCCACAACACCACCGCAACCAGAATAGGGAAAAATTCAAGCCAAGCTATAGACTTCTTCTTGAAGTTTCCATTGGGCCACCGCCCCTGAAACCATTTACCCCTAAAAAAAGCCCCCAAAGCCAACGCCCTTACTAGCATCCGTGAAGAACTGTAAATCGCAATCACTAAACCATGCCTGTTCGGGGAAAATGGTTTTGCCATTGAAATGGTTTAAAAACAAAAGCCAAATGTGCAGGTCCTTTTTGGCACCTGATGGTAAATGCAATTTGCACCACAGTCTCTTGACGCCACACGTGAGATCAATTAAACGCCGCAAAAAAGCACGACCGGGTGACACAGCTTTGGATACAAATGACAAAGAACCAATTAGTGATTGCAAATCACGCAAAGAAATTTCAGAGGCATCAATAGCATTCTGGACCTTAATTTTGATCTCTGATAATTTTTCTTTAGGGATACTAATAGTTTGCAAAAGAGTATTAATTTCTAAACCCAAATAAGTTAGAACAGTAGATGAGCCTACTGATTTTTCAGCAGCAAGAGGTACCCCTAATTTTCTGCATGCGTTTTCGAAAATTGCAACTAAACGAAAACAAGATGAAACGCTCGAAGCATCACTAATCCCTACAAACAAGAAATCATCGGCGTAGTGGGTTATATTATCTGATGCAGCTTCCCTTTTGATCACCCATTCAAGAAAAGTAGAGAATTTTTCGAATAAGGCTGGTGAACAAGAAGCGCCCATTGGAAGCGCCTTGTCAACGAAAAATTTATCCTCAACTTTCATCCCTAAGAGCTGAAAATCATCTGGGTGAATGGGCAATAGCGTAAAAGCAGATTCAATGTCTGCCTTTGCTAATAGCGAACCTTTGCCATTGCGAATAACTATTGAAACTGCTGTTTCAAAGCTTGCATATTTAACAGCACAGTAATCTTGATCAATGCCATCGTTAATAGACTGACCCTGAGGAAGAGAGAGGTGCTGAATGAGTCTAAACTTGCCAGGCTGCGACTTAGGCAAAAGACCTATAAGTGAGATTATCAAATTTGAAATAGGAATTTGTGAAAATGGCCCAGCTATTCTCTTTAACTTCACTTCCTTCATTATTTTATCGTTAGCTAATAATGGGTCATCGCGCACAGATTTCAGATTGGGAGAATCTCTTAACAACCTTTGACCTTCATAGCCCAATCTAAAACCAAAAGTGAAACCATCACGCAAAATATTAGCTGACTTTTTATCCGGGTACAAATCTAATAAAGGAAGCAAAGCATTTAGAATAATAGGAGATGGATATTTGCAGCACAAGCAATTGTTCTCATTTGCACAGTGTGAAGAACAAGTGGGTGAATTTTGCGTAACCAAGTTATCTTCCCTTTGTGCAAGAGAATGCCCCGTGTCCAACTTCTTTGCATTGGGCACATTTGTGACTGTACCTACAATCCTTTCGGGAGCATGAGTGCCTGTTGAAGTCGAAGCAGACTTTTTCGTTCGAAAACTTAGAGCCTGCTTGACCTGCTAGTGGGCTTCTAGTGGAATCTCTGAACTTAAAGTGCTGACGAAACCCACCTGAAAAGGTGTTTCTTTGGCGCCAAGAGCGATTAAACAAGCTCTTGCTCTCCACGTTAGGACTAGTCACATAAACAGACCATAGTTCGCCGTCGATGACGGACCAAGACTGCTGTGGGTGCAACTGCTGACGCAACCTAAACTGTTGATCGTAGGTGCGCCAGCCCCACCCCCCCCCCAACCTAGAGGCAATAGTTCTGATCAAATATGCATATTTCAGAAGTTCCTGAACCCGGCCTGGATGAGCTTCTAAAAACACCGAACTAAACACCAAAAATGCATTAGTCCAAGCATGGATAGATGGAATCACCTGCTTAGGCTTTGAACTTTTCCAAAATAGCTGGCCCCTTGCGTCACAGAAAGAGCCACCCCTTGATCCTCATCAACTTGTTTACATGGATCACTTTTGTCCAACCAGAGAGCAAAATCTACATACTCCCCGTTAACTATCTTAGTTCTAATATTCTGAGGCACTGTCATCCCTAATGGTGAACAAACTGACACTAACGGTGAAAAACCTAATTGCTGCTGTGAAGGGACAGCAAGTGGAATAGAATTTGGAACGGCAAAACTAGCACTTGGAACCCCTACTGAATTGGTAGTGGCCGCAGAGACTGAAGTGACATTGATACACCAGTTGTCTGCCGATGAACGTCAGAAAATTTTATTTTCCCGCCTAGCGACGATATTTGGACTAATTGCTAGGTCAAAGGTCAAATCGTTACTGAAAACGAGGATAGGTGTTATACTGTACAGCTGGAATATGTTTGTCACTTTCTTTTCTGACACTGAGTAAAATCACTAATACCGATCCACGCAAAATATGACCATGGACATGTTACAGTATCAGAACGCATGGGGATCTGGTAAGACTGAACAAGTCACTTCAAACTTGTCGAATTTGGCCATTCAATGGCAAGAAAAACACCGCAAGCTAGTTTTATTTATTTATTTATTTATTTATTATTTATTTATTAGATCTTGTTTTGCCTGGGGAGACCCAATCAGTGACGGACACTGTTTTTCATGGGTGCCCAGGGGGCAAACAAAATACATCAAAATTGGTTACAGTACATGAAAATAGACATCTTAAATTATTAAAATGCATATAAAATTACACTCTTAAAATACATACCAATAAACACCTAATAATAATACAAAGTTTAACCTAATAATAATACAAAGATTCTTAGTATCTAAATATTTAAAAGTTGAAACATTGGTGCATTTCTTACATCCACCGGAAGACTGTTCCACATACGTGGAGATGCAGTAGCAAAAGCCAGGTTCCCATACATATAGTCTTCGTGGACCAGCACTAAGAATACCTTTCGACGAAGAGCGTAGAGAAATACTTGGATTACAATCCGAGATAAGTTCCTCGAGGTACTTGGAAGCCATACCATTAAATAAAAAAAACACTCCTGAAGGAACCATTTTCAAATAAAGTGTGGACCATGGTGACGTCAACTAGGTTCTTGAATTGCATCACGGATGTAACACTATCGAATAACAATATATGAAGCTGAATGGGCCATAAAATATTTGGAAACTGAACCATGCGAAATATACATACCTTTACAACAACAACTGGCACAGGGGTTTCATAGGCTATGCCTCGTCCAACGACATTGTCAATACGCCGAAGAGTGCTTGCACTCCGACGGGAAGAGTAGAAACGAGCCAAAGTCGCTGATTCCCTCGTAATATCGCAGAGTACGGTCTGTAAATCCTCAGACATCCTCGATAGGTGGGTCATTTGATGCCACTAAAATATCCAAGACGACCACGATTGACTACCAGACGAGATGATCGCCGACTGCTTAATCTGTGCCGTAGAACCCGGAAGATGCCAACGAGCCGTCTTCGTCGTTCGTGGAGAAGACACTGTAGAATCAACGTTTTCTGCCAAACTGTAAATAGGAGATTGCTTCAACATGGCTACCGAGCAAGACAAATGACCAGAGGTCCACGCCTAACCATTCACCACATAGTTGCTCGACTTCGCTGGGCTAGTGAGCACAGAAGATTACAGCTCGGATACTGGCGAAATGTTGCCTTTATGGACGAGAGCCGCTACATCCTCGTCCATCAAGAAGGAAGACAAAGGGTTTGTCGATAACGAGGTGAGAACCTCCGACTCAAGATGGTGGCTGCTCGACAGTGATGGTATGGGCCGGTATTCATTACAGAGGAAAAACGTCACTGGTGGTGCCAATGGAAACGTGAACACCGTCGTGTAGCTGGACATTCTGGAAAACCACTGCCTGCCACATACAAGAAGGGATCATGCAAACAATTTTCGGCTGCAAGGCGACAACGCCACGCCGAACAGGGCCGCTGTAGTAAGACAATTTCTTGAGGCAGAGGAGGTGGAGCAGATACCATGGCCTACTTGCTCCCCTGATATGAACCCTATCGAGCCTGCCTAGGATGCCTTGCCGAGCTATCAATGACAGGGACAATCTTTCTCAAACTCTACAGGGGTTAGCTTAGGCTCTGACCGATCAGATGGGACGCTCTGCCCATAGACATCATAAACAACCTTGTGGATAGTAAGCCGCAACGTCTCGACGCACTGATTCATGTCAAAGGCAGCCATACTCAATATTAGTGACTGATTAACATTTAAAACACTACTATTAAACATTTCGAAATCACGCAAAAATGTGTTATCTGTAAAACTGACTGATGTCAAAAAATTGTAACAAAATCCTTAAATCTGGTATTTAAATTACCCCATTTTCCTTTCAATCTAAGGACACAGATTGTAAAGGGTTATGGTGCACTAAGTTCATGGTGATATGTTCGGAAGAGACTGATCAATCAAATTGTGTGTCGATATACACTCTAGATATTATAAATAACTCACACTGTAAGAATCATTCCATAAAAAGTACCGAATATTAAAAAAAATCATGATTTTCAGGTATATGCTGATTAATTATAATTAATATTGAAAGAATCATAAAATTTGATGCATTCGTTCGCGTATGTTTAATATTTAAGTAAATGTGACTAAACATCACAGGGTAAAGATACAATAAAATACATAAGACATTCCACAACCTGCTATTTTAATGGCATCAATTTGATTCCAAAATATAAAATTACAATGCAACATATTTTAGCTAAAACGATCTAGCCAAATTATATACTGTACTCATTGCCTTTTTAAAAACTCTTAAATATTGCCACTTAAAACATTTTACAGATAAAAGTATAGGAAATCGCACATTTAGCATACACTGCTTCATTTTGATCAACCATATACCCGAGACCTTATATCCGATTGCGATCAAATGAAAAGCATTTAATAGATCTTAGCACCATTGTGTTGGTTTATGGTTCAACAGATATCCTTGAGAAAAGGTTATTTCAAAAATTTCAGTGGATTCCGATAGTGCGTTTTGATGTTATTAGCAAATGTTTAATTTTAATATCACGGTGGCCCATAGAGGACTGTGTTGTAATTTCTATCAGTTTAGAAATGTCCTCACAGCGAAGACTCCAAAATGACAGCATGCAATAATATTCCAAGAGTAACAAAATCCATGAAAATCTTCTAAGTCTTGAAGGTAATTTTGTCCAGCAGTTCAAGACGACGGGGTTTTCTCTCAACGACACTAATATTCTGCATAACAATCCAGGTATTCTACCACCATCAGTCTGCCGCTAATGTCCTCATTTAGTATGACAAACTAGAATCCCTTTTTGATTCCAAAACTGAAGCTCCCTCGGCTTAAAAGACGACAGCAGACAGTTCAGCTTTCAAGCTCCAAAATATTATAAATCCTGGCACTACAGAGTGGTCCAAAAACAGGTTTACACTTTTATGTCTGTACATTTCTCATAAGTGGGCGGACATATCACAATTTTGAAGATATTATTAACTACAATATCTTGTTAGAACCTGGTGAAAACGGCGTTGAAAACAAAGCTCAAATAACAAATTGGCGTCCGTGTAGCGAAAAATGGTCAAAAACCACTTTTCACACACGTAATCTTGGATATAATTCGTGACCGGCAACAGAGTGCCCTATACTTATGTGTGTGCAAAGTGGTTTATGACCTTTTTTTTTTCTAGATGGCGGCCATTTTGTCATTTTAGCTTTGTTTTCAATGCCGTTTTCACAAGGTTCCGACAACATATTGTAGTTAATAAATACCCTCAAACTATTTTGACATGTCTACCCACTTTTGAGAAAATTGCAAACGAAAAAGTGTAAACCTTTTGTTAGACCACTCCGTATGTAAAGCACAAATCTACCATTATTGTAGATTAAATATAGCTATAACTATGCTGTATAGCTTCTGGTTACTACTGCTGGCCAATCTAACCTCTCTAATCTCTCCTTATATAAGGATTCCACAACTAGATTCCCCTAACTCTAATAATAATCATTACAGCAGCATCATGCATAAACATAATCTTGCACAGGCCAATTGGATTTCACATAAATTACATCATATGCATTGTACCATCTTACATAAATAACATCATGGGAAATCCCCAAATTGTGCAATCTAAGTTGTTTTGCAACAAAGGCTGGAAAACCCCTCAGGCTATTTATAGTACTAGTACTTGCTCAATATAGTTGTATATTTTATTTATCTTTCCCTAGAGATGGCCAGCGCACGATAGTGTTGGGGAAAAAAATGTGCGCTTGGTCGGATTCGAACCGGCCACCTTCGTATTACATGCACGACGCTCTTACCAACTAAGCTATCAAGCCAAGGTTAGTAGAGGAGCGATAAATATCATCTATAGGTGTTAGGTTCCAAAGGTGTCCTTCGCTTTCCTAACGGATAGCATCAGAACAGTATATTTACATATACGATGTTGTATTTGTTTTGAAATTTAACTACTTAGTTCTCCAGGTATACAAGGATGTATACTTTAATTATCTTTCCCTAGAGAAGGCCTGTGCACGATAGTGTTGAAAACAAAAACCATGTGCAATTGGCCGGATTCGAACCGGCGACCTTCGTATTACATGCACGAAGCTCTTACCAACTAAGCTATCAAACCAGGGTTAGTAGAGGAGCGATAGATTTCATATATAGGTGTACGGTTCGAAAATATAGTAAATAACACCTGCATGATCAGGATTGCACAAACAATTTGACTCATTTTTTTAAATTTAGCATGTTGGGGAATCCCATGTACTCTTTCCTGCCAAACAAAGTACTTTTTCCCGTAAGAAATCTTTTCCCAATTAAAATTGAGAAAAAAAAATAATACTTTTAATCACAAAACGGAGGCTAAATAGAGGCTAATATAACACAAGGCCGATACATACTATACTTAGGCCAACGGTTCTGATGCTATAAAAATGTCAAACATTTTGGAACAAGTCGGGAGGTGGGGGTGGGGCGAGGCTGTGGTTTATCTCATTTTCGTGCATACCATGTCTTTTGGCCAACCCTAACGGATTAAACCCCTATTAAATCCACTGTAGAAAATAGACCTATTCTTTTAGAGACATAGAAAGATTTACTTCTGGTCTCTAAGAAAAAATCTTCAAATTGCTAACGCCATTTCAAACAGGGCATTTTGAAACCTTTCGGAAACCTTTACGAGCAGTTCCTTTGATGTCCTCGGAAGCCTATAGCTGATGCACTTTTGTGTGTGTGTGTGTGTGGGTGTGTGTGTGGGGGGGGTGGGTGGTGGGTGTGGTGTGTTGTGTGTGTGGGTCGGATTTGCCGTGTTGGTGTGCGTGTGTGTGTGTGGGTGTTTTGTGATTTTTTGTGTTGTGTGGCGACCTGCTAACTGACTGGATGAAGCGACGGTTAATGATTGCAATCTAGAGCTTTTGTCTTTTTTTTCGATCCCAATCTCTTCAAGTCCAAGAGAGCCTGCTGTCAGCAAAGACACTGCTGCCAAAAGGAAATATGAAACAGTGAAGCTCTCCGACATGTCAAATAGGATACCTGTAACATTAATTTATAGATATACAAAAGAGGGGAAGAGGGGAGATGGAAGGTGCATAGGAGAGGGAAGGATGGAAGAGGAAGGAGGTCGGAGGAGATGGGGATGATGGGAGGGGAGTAGGAATTGAGGGGAGAGAGTAGTCTTTGTCAAAGACGCCTCGCATTTTTATCCACCAACCGCGAGCGCGCTGAAGGCGCGTGTGGAACGCCGGAGGGGTGAGGCCGAGCGGAGAGTAGTCTTTGTCAAAGACGCCTCGCATTTTTATCCACCAACCGCGAGCGCGCCGAAGGCGCGTGTCGAACGGCGGAGGCTTGAGGCCGAGCGGAGCGAGGCACGACTCAGCTTTGAGCGGTCCAGAGAGGGGCGGACTCACACAAATTGAATAAATAATCAAAGCCTTGATAAAAGGCTAGGGAGAGAGGGGAAAGAGGAGAAGAGAGTGAGGGACAGAGGGGAAGGGGAGGGAGGAGAGAGGAAAGGAAAAAACAAGGAGGGAGGGAGGTGTAGAGAGGAGGGCAATAAGAGGGAGGAGGAAGGGGAGAAGGGGAGAGAGGAGGGCAAGGAGGGATGGGGAAGGTAAGGCGGGAAAAGGAGGGGGAAGGTAGGGGGAGGGGAAGGAGGGATGGATGAGAAATGAAGGGATAGGAAAGGGGAGGGAGGAGGGAAAGGAGCAAAGAGGAAAGGAGTAAGAGGAGATGGGTGAGAGGCAGAGAGAGAAAGGAAGAGAAATAGAATATTGTATTAAATTTCCTAGAATTATATTTTCGGATTTTTTTCTGGTATTACCAATTTCAATTTTGATTAAACAAAGCTTTAATTTAGCCACATAACATAACATTCCTTTGTGAAAGTGGACGTCATTTTCAAAACCTCATATGCGCAAAATTTCATTTCTCAATTAAAATCGTGATTTTTTTGGTAAAGCGCAATCATTTCAATAAATTATTTACATTATTTTTGATAAATTTGAATTCAGAGAGAATAAACGTTTTGATGTTACGAGTAAATATATTTTCAAAATAAATAAATAAAATAAATAATAAAATTACACTAACAATAATTCGTATAAAATGTCTTAGTATGAGTGTGTGTGTGTAGTCATGCATTATTTTTGTTAGAGAATCGTCTTACCTGTAAGAAATCCACCAACAATGGCATGAGAACATGCAACTGCAGTCACGTACCTATCCTCATCAGCCACGTCTTTAGTAGCAATATACGTTTCAGGGCAAAGTATACCCAGACCAATACCAAATATGAGTGACGTTGTACATAGTCCTGGACGCATAACCCCCGCAGCCGCGAGCAAGTGGCTGTAAGCCTACTAGAACTAACACGGGGATCCGTCTGCTCATTCAGTCCACGGTAGGGGTATTTAGCCGGCTGACTTTGTTTTCAGTTTGTAGACTTATGGACCCATCTTTTTCACATTCATGCGGGGACAATTGAATATTAATTATTAAAG
>JAMKCH010011894.1:0-48566 GCA_023653785.1 Ophioderma brevispina | reverse complement strand
TGCTAGGGTTCAACTTAGTTAAAAGCGGATAGCCCCGTATGATTCACTGTCACCTGGGGAAATGCTACTCATGTGTTGAAAGTGGGGCACATGTGGTGAAACATGTCACATTGGGGGCAAATGTGGTGCAGTGGATCAGCGATCGCTTCATAAGGCATAGGTTGTGGTTCGAGCCCGCTGCGCCAATGGGTTGTGCACTGGGGCCAAGGCTCTTTACCTCGCTTGCCTCTCTCCACCCCTATAAATGGGTACCGGCTTATGTTGGGAATGCAAAAACAGACTCGCTGTGCGGGGAGGAGTGGCGAACCCCCCCACCAGCAACCATTATATGAGGAGTCTGGCCCAATATGCCCATGATAGAGAGATGGGCACTCAGCCTGCGGGCGCAATAGGGTTGCCAAGGGTGGAAATTTCCGGGAATTTTGGAAAACTTTCCCGGAAAATTTCCGGGAATTTTGAAGGGCCAGGGAATCTTGGGAATGTTCGGGAAATTTTTCAGTTTTGGCATTTATTAAGTTGTAAAAATTTTTAAAACATTTCGTCACCAGGAAAAAAATAAAAACCATGTTTGTAGGCCTTCTATAATTATGTTTATATTTTGTGCTAAATAAGAACTATGACATATTGCTACAGGCCAATTAGTAAATGTATCTAGTCCGGCACTTGATCAAAATCTAGCCAAAATTGTCGAAGGTCAACGCCTCACTACCTCAAAAATGTTGGTAAAGGTCTTGTTTCTGTTGGAATATACTTAACATATTTTAAAGGGGATGGCCCGATCT
Organism: Ophioderma brevispina; assembly: GCA_023653785.1. Taxonomy (NCBI): domain Eukaryota; kingdom Metazoa; phylum Echinodermata; class Ophiuroidea; order Amphilepidida; family Ophiodermatidae; genus Ophioderma; species Ophioderma brevispina. The sequence goes on along the minus strand of JAMKCH010011894.1, from coordinate 47,784 downwards.
TAAGGATATGACGTTTTCATCTTGAAAGATTGACCTTCACTCCAAAACCCCCATCTGTAAAAGTTTCACTGGCGATATTTCAATCGTTTGATGTGAGGGCTAAAACCGTGATTTTGCTAAGCCCCATAGAATTGTGTAAAAATAATATTGGTCGACAAAATTGGGGGCCATTTTCGCTCATAAATTTAACCAAACATCCTTTGGCTCTAAGATTTCACAGGGTAAATGAGAAAAATAGTAGCTTTCTTCTGCTACCAATATCATAGGTCGACACTTCCGGTAAAATCATGGGGACGAGGTATAGCGACCGGGCCATGGACTTTAAATACATTTTTGTTTAGGTTGGACCTTATGAATTTGCTTTTCTGAGGGGCAAATTTTGGGCCCTTTCATAGACTATGTATAAATGGTCAGTTTCTTGGGGGGGGGGGCTGTCGTGGGGGGCTCGCTTCTGAGCAGGGGGCTTGTGCCCCCAAATGGCTGAATTAGGACCAATGAAAATGTTAATGCTTGTTACAGGAAGCAGTCAAAAAATGTAAAGTTAAAGTTAATTTGAAGATATAAGATTTCATTAAATCTAAGGTAAACTCGAGGTGGGTGGTTTACAGGATACAAAGTAATAAGACCAGGGAGTTATAGAATAGAAAATAAACTGACCCAAACCAGTATTATTTTTGTAAAGAGTTGATGGTTATTTTCTGTTTAAAAATGCTTGGTTTGTGATTGTATGTTCTTCTGTAGCATTCACTGGTGTAAGAGTAAATCCTAATTGAACAAAAAGGAATTATATGGTTTGTATTCAATTCAAAAGTGTGTTTTGAAAATTCCCGAAAATTTCCTAAAATTCCCATTAATTCCCGTTAATTCCCAAAATTTCCATGGAAATTTTCCGCTTGGAAAATTCGGGAATTTTGCCAACCCTACGGGCGCACCATTGCATTTTTGTGAAAGTGGTGTCAAATGATTCCTTGTTACTGAAAAAGAAAATGCAGTTTAATGATTTTTTGATATCACCATTGCGACATCCAGGGAAAAGTTCTGGTTGACCCCCAAGGACCATGTAAGACCCTTGCGACATTTTGCTATGAATTCGACAACCAAAGGACACAATGTAAATAAACATTTTGGGATCCTGTGGACAATACAAACAACTTATCACCAGTTTCAACAAATCTGAGCACTTGGGTAATTTTAACCCCAGGATAACCTCAGTGGTACGAGGCAGTCAAGTCAGAGGGGGCAAATTGCCAAGTCGTCCACCAGCGGGGGCAACAATTCGTAAATCGTCCCGGTGATTTACTCCAATTAAGTCTGGATTGACAATCCAGTAGTTCAATTGAAAGGCAGTCAAGCAGGGTATTTGTGAAACACTAGGTGTTCTCCCTGGGGATATGCATTAACGAGTCCACATGGCATAAAAAAATTGACATAATGAGGACCCTTGCTGAAATCACTTCTCAACAAATTTGAAAACAATTTTGGTGTTACATTATGTAAAAAAAACAGTAAAACAGCAAGAGGTGGTGGTGGGCAGTCGGTGGCAATTCCTGCCAACGGAAAATCAATGTGTTGACATCCCGGTCAGAATTCTTGTATCTAGCATTTTTGTGACACAATTAAAAAAGCATTCAGACCCGGGATTCAGACATGTATTTAAGGCTGCATTAAGGGCATGTTAACCCCAAGGGCTTTTGTTTTTGTTTTAAAAAACAAATTTCTGATTTTTGCACCCTTTTTAACCATAACCTGTGTTCTATCGTTCCCAACAAATGGGTATCCACTGCAGACAATCCTGAGCTGTATTTTTGCCGATGTAAACGCTATTTGACCATTTAATCACAAAAAACCACATGGTCTTAACGGCGGGAATTTAAACACATTTCACGCCGTCAAACGCAATGCGCAGCATCGTGTCGCGCGGTGAATTTTGCACGTAATGAAGTGTGCGCGTGCTTTAATGTCCGTTTTGCGCAAACGCAGCTTGAAAAACGAAAAAACAATATTTGAAAATGTAAACAAAGCCCTAATTTAGACAGATGAAATTTCAATTTCTTCGGATTGCTGGAGTTGGAGACAAAAGATGTCTGTTTCAATAGGGCATAAAGATGCGTTTTCATCACTTACACAACATATCAATTTTGAAAGTCAAAAGATAAGTTATTGAGAAAGAGACAGCTTGAAACATGGCATGAAAAGAGTAACTTTTTGGCTTACGAAGTAAGGCTATATGAGAGTGTGGGTGATAGATCAAATTTCATCAAACTTTATTTCCATTACTCACAGTATGAAAACAAAGCAGTTATATGGAGGAGTTGAGAAAAGGTTTATTAGGGGCCTCAAAACACCACCCCCCTTGGAATACATTTAACACGAAAGAAACAGGGCATAACTATCAAGAAACGCACCGAAAGTGTTACACTTGTAACACTGTAACACATTTCTTGTTAGATAATCTAGTCACTTTACTTCTTGGTTCCGGTGTTGTTCTGGCGACTCTTTGCGTGCATTGTTAGTAAGGTCTCTACCAAGAAACAGGGAACCATTTTTTTGGACATCAAGGTCAGTGATTAGATATACAACCACAGTTGCTTATGTGTAGCCTGGGAGTTTATGTTTTGGCTTAGAGTGACACTGCCTCTGCAGTTCTTTCATATAGCACTGCCTAGTAATTTTCACTAACATGATTTGTCACACATGGAGTATGTTACATCTTAAATTAGAAAGTTTTCTTGTATGACAACTAAAAATTATGCTTTTTTCCTTTGATGCCACTTTATTTTTATGAAACTATTGTGTATGTGTACATTGTGTGTGTGTGTGGGTTGCATGTGTGGCATGTGCTTGGGGGGTGAATTGAAATTAAATGTTAATGGTAAAAATGTGGTACCTAAAAATTAAAAAATGTTTCAAAAGTGTGGGTCTGACAGCAAATCAAAATGTACAGGTTGGGGGGGGGGGGGGAGTTCTCACATGGGAGGAAGTATGGTATGTACCAATTATAAGTCCTCATGTTCAGGCATCTTTTTCAGTGCCAGGACCCCCCATTTTAGGACCATTTCCAGAGGACCCTACTTTCATGTTCAAGCCACATTATACCAAAATTGTCTTCAAAACCCCTCAAAAAGTAGCTGGGAAGTGAGGGAGATCGCAGCTTATTTTCTAACAACCTAGTTGCGGAGACCCCATTTTTTGGTCCTGCAAATCGTCCCCCCCCGGTACAGTTTATTATAGTCGATTCGCGTTTATACGTTTGTCCCCCTGGAGTTTTGGACTATTCAATCGTCGGAGAGGGAAAATGAAGAATTCAAATGCCACGTGCCACACCGGATTCATTTGGAGGACACTCGGTTATATAACCCACTCACCTGCCCAATAAATACATTTCATTCCTGTATGGCAAGGCACAATAGTGATTTCAGCCTTGACATTCCTCACAATACCATGATTAACAGAATCCCTGCGCCTCATGAATTTTTCACCTCCGCAACTGGTACGGGCGCCGGTCAATATGCGATGAATCGAGTATAAGAAAGCCAGAAAGCCATAATTGGAAAAAAAAAAGACACAAAATGTTGCAGGAGATCCTGTACTGACAAAAATTGTGTTAAGTACTTTGGTTTGACAGGCTCAGTGAATAATACTTGGTTGGACAGGTGGGAAATGTTTCCTTTATTAAATGGTTGATTTGGGGGAGTGGTGGCGACAGGAAGGGGAATGTCCAGTGGCGTAACCCAGACCTTTAAAAATGGGGGGCTGAAGGGTGCCAAGACTTTTTTTGAGGGGGCAAATTTGGCGTCCTTCTCCATAGACACTGTACAAAAGGTCAGTTCATTTGGGGGGGCGGAAGGGGGGGCAAGGGTTTTGTTTGGGGGGGCTCTCGCCCCCCCCTGCCCCCCGCTGTTACGCCACCTGGAATGCTATGTAAATGCAATTAGCTTTATCACATAGATCAGGGTTAATAATCGGACCATCTGGACCATACTATAGCAGGTCAAACAGAGGATGTTATTTTTACTTTACAATTTTTGGAAATTGAAAAATTGGGAAGATGGTCAAAATGGAAGAAAATTTTTTTCGTCAAGTTGTAATTAAAGTTGAGAAAACAGCAGTTAACAATGAGTACTGTAAATAATTTGTTTACTAATCTCCTGGCCTGGGCCCTACACAAGCCCTTAATAATCCTCAATGTCATCTATTATTTTACTGTTAATCCCTGATATATACCACATACCTTAAGCAATAAAGTGTGCAAAAATTAGGTTTTAACCTAATTAGTTAGTCTTGTAGCATTTTGCTGCCCCTGGTTGATGCATACTGAAATCAGTGGTGGACAAGGACAAGTCAGTATTCCATGGTGTGAGGAGTTGATGGTTGATGGGTGGGGCGTAAGTCAGGGTAATTGATGAATAAGGATACAATGGGTGAGGTGATGGGTGGTGGAGCCAGGGGTTGATGAGTAGTGGCAACAGACAGGGGATTCAAGTTTGTTGCCGGTAGTAGGGACACATGAATTTTTGAGCCATTTTACTGTATTTTGTTTGTTTTCTTTTGATTTATGAGGAGAATTGCATGTTAAGACAAAAACAGATGATAGAAGATTTCAATTTGTCCAATTTTAAATTAAAAAAAGAACAATATTTTTGTTTTATAAAATATAATTGGGACAATCAACGTATGATTTGAAACGGGTGGACTTGCCATTAGCATTTGAGCATTTCTGGGAAGCCCTTTTCAATTTTTTTTTTTAAGTAAAATAAAAAAATGCATTTTACCCATTTAGGTTTTGGCTATACTGGGATACTTGATTTTTGTTGTTTGGCCGTAACAATGAAACACACTTTCACGGTATAGGCCTATATCCCAACCATCCTTTCGGAAAAGACTACACCTGACGATCACCGCAAAAAAGTGGTAGCGTTATTTTTCTGTTCGATCTAGGGGCATTTCCCAAAAACAAAACAGGTCCGCTCCGTGATTTTGAAAAGTGGAAAAAAATGAAGTTAGGGACGTTAGGATATGGGAATGGTCACTTAATTGGTTTGTTTCACCTCATGGCACACATCACGCCACATTACTGGTAGTAAAGCCACAGCATCCTTGATGCTCTCGTTTTTAAACAAGGATTTTCTCAATGTTCAATTTTCGAAAATTTGGCAAATTTTCAGAAAGATAACTCCAAAAATACTGAAGTAAAGGTAAAGGTTAACTTTCCTACGATAGCAATCGGTTTCTCTAGGGGTACGGTTTTCTAAATTTTTCTTTTTCGATTGTTAACTAAAATAGTTTCCAATATAGACTCAAATTTTGGAAAAGAAAGGTAAAATCACACTTTGTTACATTTTCTTTATATTTTAAAGAAGCTCTATTTTAAACAAAATGAAAAAATGTCCATAGACAAATTTGTCTTGTTTCTAAAAAAAACATAAGAATCATGGAAAAGTCAAATGTTTTTGTATGCGTCTGAAAATTTTGGAGCAAAGTCATGTTTTTTTAGTATTTTTCTCAAAATACGGAAAGTTTCCAGTATCTGATGCCATCAATCAGGTTCATCGTTCAATGTCTTTCTAGAAATGTATAAAATAATTAAAAAACTCAAAAAATAAAAATATTTGCACAAGTACAACCAAAAATAGATACTCGGAACTCAGGTAACACTCGCCCCTTAAGATATGAAAGTGAAAGGTAATTAGCCGGGAATTGCACATGTACAATAGTAATCTGTAAGCTGATGACTGCTTGCTTTTCAAGTTTGAAAAAATGCTGGCAGTAATGCCAGCATCTTTGGCTGAGAAGTGAAGCTTACCAAGAAAATAATATACTTTAAAAAAAAAATTTTACTTTTTACAAAATATATAAACCTCCAAATTATTTTAAATGATTTCAGTAAGGGTCTATTTCATATGTCTGAATAGGTTTTATGCCAGAACCAGAGGTCAGTAGGTGATAAGCGAGTAGTGTAAAGTGCTTGTTCCGATTTATGTATAGTGTTCTCTAGTTGATATGCGAGCCTGACTGGCTCATACCCCCCATCAAGTACCGTGGGAAAACAAACTTGCGGTTGTGTGCTAGACGCGATAATGCATAGTGCAACGCCCTATTCAATACTGTGCTAATTCATTGTTCTGATCACCTGTTTTAAATTTTCCCTGCGTTCATCCACCATAATGGAGAACTGTTCTGGGTTTTACATGTTTTCCTTTATTGTGTATTTTATCGTATGTATAATGCTTAATAAAGTGATGTGAATATATGATGGTAACCACTAAAACGGTGTTTTTTTTGTTTTATGATCTTGGGAAATGAATGGATTTGAGGGCTCAAAATCGGCCTTGTCATCTGATTATCAAAATCGATACTACTTCCGGTAAATCAGGGGGGTCACAAAGAACGATCGGAACACACCACCTTTAAAAGATAATATTGACCTTCGGTTTAAGGTGGTCGTCTAAAATCATTGTTGACAATATAAAAAAACAACACCCTTTTATTTCATACAGAAAGAATTAAAAAACACACACTTTTATGTTTTTTTTGTTCCGATCGTCAATTGCATGCTTTCTAGAACGTGCATTTCACAACTGGTAAAAATATTTAATGTTTGCAGTTAGAAAAGGTGATTTTGAGTTACTTTACATTTCTTCATGTTGCCAAAATTGTCTTCTTGGAGGTTTCTTGCCTTAAACTTGAAATTAACAACACAACACATTTACTGTAAACCATCGGGAAAATGTGGACCCCTCTATTGTAAAATATGCCGTCAACAAAACATGCTGCTATGCAATCCTCTGTCCTTGTGTGTCTGAGGGTTTGTACTGAGCAAAGAAAAAAAAAAAAAAAAAAAATTGACCTTTGACCCCAAAATATCAAAACATTCTTCCAAGTTAAGTTGTATAGCCACCAAACTTGCTCAAGATAACCACTGGCCAAGACCCATGGGCTATTTGTCAATTGACCTGTGATGACCCTACATGACCTATGACCCCACAACTATGCATTCCCTAACCATCCCAATTGATGGATTACTGCATCATTGATGCACTCGTTTGTTTATATCTTGGGAATGAAATGGATTTGAGGGCTCAAAATACGGCCTTTCATCTGATATCAAAATCGATACTACTTCCGGGTAAATCAGGGGGGTCCCAAAGACGATCGGAACACACACCTTTAAAAGATAATATTGACCTTCGGTTTAAGGTGGTCGTCGTAAAATCATTGTTGACAATATAAAAAAAAACACGCCTTTTAATTTCATTACAGAAAGAATTAAAAACATACACTTTTATGTTTTGTTTTCCGATTTTCAAATGCACGGCTTTCTAGAACTGCATTCACATTGTAAAAATAGGTAAGGTTTGCAGTGAGACAAAGAAAAGGTTGATTTGTAGGTTAAATATTACTTTCTTTGCCAAAATTTTCTCTTGAGGTTTCTGCCTTAAACTTGAAATTACACATTTTCTGTTAAAATAGGGAAATGTGGAACCCTCTATGTAAAATATGCCGTCAACAAAACATGCTGTATGAAATCCTCTTGTCCTTGTGTGTCTAAGGTTTTGTAACTGAGCAAAAGCGGGGGGGGGGGGGGAGGGGGGGATTCTGCTGCTGGCAATTCATGATCATGAATACTTTTTAGCTAATACCAAGAACCCCCAATTTTAATGGAAGTGGTCAACATTGGTGTCAGTTGTGTTAAAGGCTGACTCAGAGATTTCGGAATATAATTATTTTGTGTAGTAATTAAAAATGATCATCTAAAACTAAAGATAGTCACCTAAAATGCTTAATTCCAAAGTTAGAGATGAATCGGATCTTCCGTTTCCATGCAGTAAGAACTTGCACAGTATAACAGGGTCATAGGATACCGTGTATAACCAAAATTCCGGATCCGGAATTTTATAACAAAGTTGTGATTTTCTATATGAAGGACTTGATTTGAACTTAGTTATTTCACACCATGGTTAGTATATGGACAGGCATTATGTATATGCAAAAAACACGATTTGTTTGAAAAATGAGTGCGCCCTCATTGGGACATCTCTGAGTCAGCCGTTAAACCAAAGTTTTAATCCGGTTTTGTCCCTGGGCCAATCCAAAAATTTGTCAACCTTGCGAGGGATGGAATTCATTTTTCAATTGCCTTTCTTTTTCCATTCAGGAATGGACAACCTGAAGTATAGTATATGTAATAACCAAGCAAGTTCTAGTTCTCCTCCGCACAAAAAACAAAAATAGATTGCCACGATCAAGCAATTGCCATGGCAACGCATTTTATGGTGCGAGTGACGGAATTTGTCCGTCCCTCGCAAAATTTTCATTCATCATCCTACATAATCAATTCCTAACTCGCCTGCCCCCCTGGTGTAATTTATAACTTCAAGTATACAGCATTATTAAGCAACCAATGTACTTCAATAATAAAAGGAAAAAATATGGCTTACCCATTCAAGTTGCTATGGCAACTCAATGTTAAAAAAAACCGAGGGACGAATTGTCGATTCGTCCCTCGCGCTAACGTATGCATTGCTATACGGCAACATTTCCCATTGTGGCCATGCCATTCCCACTGCAAATTTAAAGTGCATTGGTGTAGTTCATTCATCAAACCCACTCAAAGTGTCCAATCTACCAACAGGAAAGTTGGGACAATTGAAAATGTTCACTCAAATTCCGTCCCTCGCAAAACGGTATTTTTGGATTTGGCCCCCCTGCCAAAAGGCGAGGTGGCCGGGAAACCTCACAGGAGAATACTGCGGTTGTGGAGGATTATTGGAGAAAAGATAACTTGACCGGATTGCCCTCATGCGCATGACGTCAATCCACAGTTTTCGGTGGTGGGCCTAGCCTTGGGCAACACACCCACCATGCAAGGAGCATGTGCTGGATGTTTTGGGCTGTGACAACTATGGAATAGGGCATATTAGATGAGTTGCTTACCCTTAATTCCAATGTTGATGTAGTACAAATTGCATCCTCAAGGCCAGATGCAAGGAAGAAATCCCAAAAAAAACTACCACACTAAAAAGAAAACCTGACCGGTTCCCTAACTTATGACGTCATTGATTTGACGACTGGCAACAAACTATGACTCCTCGCCCTCTTTAAACTCTTGGCGATACAATAACGGTAACATTTTCGTTCTCGTTGTTTGAGCCCCTTTTTAGAAGGTGTTCTTGACTTTAGAAAGCCCAAGAATCCCCTCGCTCTATATAGCTCATTATCTTCCTGGTAGAATTTTGGGTCTTAGATTTTGGTGAAGGAAGTCGGAAATTTTAGCATATATTTCCGTCTTTCACCGTGTGAATTTGCACTAGGTTCAGAATCACCCTTTTTCCGACCGAAGACAAGGACTAGGGTCGATAGCTTCGCTAGCAACACACACTATGATTCTCTTTTGTTATTCCCGTATGAATAGCCTTTGTAGGAGATTCAATGCGTTATGGACTTGTAATTAATAACCTGTTCCTTTGTGTTCTCCGACAGGCTATGTTCCTTATCTATTAGGCCTAATCATAGGAGATAAGTCTTAGCGGTTGTTAAGAAAACGTGCTTAGTGTCAGAGTATTTCTCTACAATGTTTTTAGCTGATTAATAAAAAGCGTATACGTATAGTATATATATATATATATATATATATATAAATAAAGACAAATTAACAAAGTATAGGACCTCTGGAAAGCAACCGTTACTCAGAGTTCCACGAATACCCTCACTTACGATCACTGGGTTCCGATCTTCATCCGTTCTGAGATCGGTACCCAGTGATCGAAGTGAGGGTTCTATTAAGTGAATCAGAGTAACGTTGGCCCTTTCAGAGGTCTATACTTGGTAATTCTTTTACGATCTCCTGTAATGGGAGTGAGCACTTAATTCCAAAGATCGTCACCTGAAAATACTGTTTAAAGGATGTATATATAGATATATAATTTTTTTGTTTATATTTTTTATATATATATATATATATATATTAGTTACAGTCTGTTTTTCACCAGAGTGGTTTGGCGGCTTTTGTGTTTCTTTGCGGTATTGTAGCGTATCGCGAATAAAAAACAAACAATGGCAGAACCCACAGCCCTCCCGTGCTCATCTGGACCGCGAGATCATTCCAACTCTTGTACTCGCACTCTTTGTACCGTCGACCGACGGGTGCCTTCTTGGGCTCGACCTCGGTAGTCACAGGGTAAGCCTTTGGGGTGGTAAGTTCTGGTATTCCTAGCGACGGCTCCTCCCGCGAGGGTGGGGTAGTCACTAGCGTTGGGGGGGGCTACGGCTCCTGGTCCTGCGACAAAACGTTTTCCAAAGCTGGTACACGGCGTTTCGCGAGAGACGTCAGCGGTGTGGCAGGAGACTATAGCGAATTTCCTTCGCAGAGAGTAGACGTTGGTTTGGGGTAGCGACGCAGGGTGTAACCAGCGAGTCCCGTCAGGATGATTTTCTAGCGATTTCCTATGAGGGGGGGGGAAACGATGATAGTCGAGCGGAGCACCTCCCGCTGGTTTACTCGATGTTTGTTAGATTTCAGCGGGGGTGCACGTGGGATATGGCGGAGGTCCGCGGGAACTCGGCCCGTTTCACGCACCGACGACCACGGTATCTGTGGTGCGGTGAGTATTCCTCGGACGGGAAAAGATGCCGTATGCACTGCGGGAGTGTACGTGTCTGCTGATCAGGGTGGCGTTGGGACGTCTAGACAGGCGGCTAGACAGACCCGGTCATGCTTCTAGAGCCCAAACAATGGGACCATTGATCGGCTCAGACACTATTCAACCTCGGAAAATAGGGCTTAACGGCTCCAGGAGTCCATTAGCATCAGTCCCGGCCGGCTTGGCAGGGGTCTTTAGTGCGTGGTAATCCACCCGTAAGCGGCGCTAAGGGTTACTCTTCATCAACCAATGCTGCCTAGCATTTGGGCTGGCAACAGGGGGGGAGGGAGTGAAGGCTGCCTCGCCTGATGGGATGTGCTCCTGAATGAGCCTACGTGGAGTGGGCATGTGATTGCCGGGGATTGGAAAGCACCCGGGGTGTTGCATGGTTTATATATCAGGTACCTAGGGTTTCCCTACAATACGCTGGAGCCATCACGCGTGTAGATGGGGCGGTAGTGTATTGCCCACCCAAGCCAGATGGCGGTAGCCATGCACAGGCGGAGGGTCAGGCATGCGGTCTGGTACCCATGCGAGATCACAGGGTGGTCAGATTGCTTCGGACCACCTGTTGTGGGCGCTGGCGCTGGGTATTCCCCTTAGCTTCCTCTCCTTAGTCAGGCAAGCATTACTCCACCCTCGGTGGGTTGCAGGCTTCTCAGTCGGGAGCTGGCCAGACGGAGTCGAGCTCTGGGTTCAGAGTTGGACTCGTCGGGCAGAGAGTCTGTTGCTGTGCCTGAGACCGGGGAGCTCAGCGGCCCCCGTTCCGTCTTCACAGGAGCAATATCAGGGTTGTGCTTCTCTGATTCTTTCCCACCAAATACACCCAGTTCAATCCTACAGCTATGGCAAAGTCGCTTGCTGGCTATGGCATGTGGGGGGTCCGTGGGACCCTCCTCTTTGTGGATTGGAGGGTTGAATCAGAAGTAGTCATCCGCGGGGCAGCTTTGCTTTCCATGTCCTGACTTGCGTGAGCACTGGATGCAATATGATTCTCCGAGGGACGGAGGGTTCCTCGCACGGGAAAATCATAGGTAGATCCTTGAGGGTGTGGGATGAGGCGGACTATACTGTCTGCTTCGGCGCCCTTCTATGGGTCCAGAAATGGGCCTCAAGATTACCTACAGCTGGCAGGCACATCGCTATCGGCGTACTCTCCCTTCTGGGAAGAAGAGCTAAAGCTTTTGGATGGTCGGTTCGCGAATCCATTAGCTTGGGCTCATTTCCCTGCTATCTACAAAATATTGGATGGGCTATCTGAGGGAAGAGGGGCTTAGCGGTGGTGGACACAACGGCACTGCGTGCGACTGAGCTTTTGGCAGTGCTGTCGTCCAAGATTATCAGTGGTTCCCCCCAATGGCGCATTGACGATGAAATGGTGTTGTGCGGCTGAAAAGGTCTCCGCCTTTTTACGTATGACCTTCAACAAGGGACCTTAGTGCGGACTTGTGAAGACCCCGAGGGCACCAGTCCTATCTGTTTTGGTGGTTGCCTCGCTTCAGTGGTCAGCAGGTAGATGGACCGTCAGGGAAAGCGAGCAAGCCATATCCGAGGGAAACAGCAGCGTTGTCTTAGATGGGAAGGGCACAAGAAGGAGAGCAAGAGGGACAAGAAGGACAAGTCTAACCCCTTCTGAAATCCTGACTTCTTAGGCTCAGGCGTCTACCACCAACGCCGGCTTTTCACTCTGCACTGTGCCACAGGGCAAGGGTTTTTGTGCTGTGAAGAGGCCGGCGGACTTCTGGCCAGTCTGACCGAAGGCAAGCGCCTAAGGATCAGCGAAGCAGAGTCGACATGACCTTGTCCGTCGTTGGATCAGCAAACTGGTGGTCATACGCCAGTGGGCGGACGCTTGCTGAAGTAAGCCCGGGTGTGGACAAGTATCCACCCGGGCGAGTGGGTTCAGAGCCTGGTTTCGTCGGGGATCTCTTAGAACCTCTAGGGTGGTCGGCGCCGCCGGGCGGGGGGTGGTTTGGTGCTAGGGAGGTTGGGTACCGACTAGATTCACAGCTCCTCCCCCCATCACTCCCTCACCCGAAGGACACAGTGCTACCGCTTTGTCCGGTCAGAGAAGGTCCTTCTTGCCGGGTGAAGGAGCTCCTGAGGAAAAGAGGCAATAATCCGGTCTATCCTCCTTCAAGGGGGGCTGCTGGTCGAGTTTCTTTCTCGCACGAAGAAGACCGGGGATTGGCGGCCGATATGAAATTCAAACCGCTGAACAAGTTTCATTCGGCCAAAGAGATTTCGTATTATGGGACTCTAGCCTCTGTCATCAAGTGTCTATTCAAGGGGGCAGATGGGCAACTTCTCTCGACTTGAAGGACGCTTTTAATCTGCACGTTCCCATAGCTCTGTCCGATCGCAAGTGGCCTCCGTTTTCGGGTGCAGGGGCGGACATATGCAGTTTCAATGCCTGCTCCTGCGGCCACTCCTATCGACGCTCTCGGGTCTGTACCCGCGTTGTCAAGCTGTGGGCGCGTACCTCCGACGGCGGGGAGTGAACATCAGTATGTATCTCGACGATGGCTGATACATTCGACTACTCGAGATTCTACTATCAGGGAGACTGCGTTGGTTGAGTATGATACGGTATCCCGTCTGGGCTTCATTGTCAACCACAAGAAGTACAACTTTGTTCCATCTCAAAATCCTCTGTGCGGCTGGGTGCGAAGTTGGATCTGGTTCACGGGCTGGCTTATCCATCACCGAGCGGGGTGTTGAACACCCTGCAGTGTGCTGCGCTTCTGAGGAGTGTTCAGTCGCACCAGCACGCGCTTGGTCAAGGTGTTGGGTTTAATGGCCAAGCCTCTAGTGGACCTAGTTCCGTATTGCCGTTTTCATATGGAGCGAATACAACTCCATCTTCTGCACATTCATGCCCTTTTAGGCGTCATCCACTGTATCACTCTGTTCGATGACTAAGCTTCATCCGGGACAAGATCGCTGTGGAAACACATCCCAACTAGAGGTGGTAGTTTCCGGGCTGTCCTTCGGTGCACGTCTTGACGAAGGCGCCTCGAGGAGGGGCTGGGGAGCTTCATTGGGGGAAATCTGGGTCTTCGGCGAGTGATCTCCGAGCGAAGCTACATTTCACATCAACATGCTTGAGCTCTGGGCGTGTTCGTGCGCATCAGAGAGATTCGAACACAGTTGATGGGCTTGCAAGGGTCACAATTCCAGTCGGAACCAACTCGACGGTCGCGTGCGCCTATGGTCAACAAGCGGGTGGAAACAGTTTCCCCCTCGCTTTGTCTTCACACCCTCAAGCTCTATCGAGAGTGGTGTCGCGCCGGAGCAATCTGCTCAGAGCGTCCCCCACGGGACATCGAACGTCTGGCGGACAGACTCTCACGGGGCACAGGGCAGGGGTCGCGGGACGGGACCCTCAGAATGGTCCCTGTCTCCTCAGGTGGCTTCAGCGGTTGTTTCACAGAACTGTTTCATCGTCAATTCGACCTGTTCGCCTCGATTGTCAACCGGCATCTTCCGGTTTGTTGCTCTCGCCTAGCGGATGACGGAGCTTTTGCGATAGACGCTCTATCGATAGTGGGAGGGCATGACAGCATACGCTTTTCCGCCAATATGTCAATCCTCAATCAAGTCATTGGAAAGAAAACGAGGAGCGGGCGAATAATTAGAGTCGCGACGTTCAGGCCAAAGTATCTGTGGTATCGATGGTAGACCTGCTGATAGGTCGTCTACGGCTCTTCCTCAGATACAGATCTAATAGGCGGTTGGTGCCAGGAGGGGGAGACGTCACCTCTCCTCGAACAACCTGTCGTTGAATGTGTGGCGCGTCAGGAGAGGATTCGAATGAAAGGGCGGAATTTTCGACAAGGTCTGCAATGCTTGCCGCTCGTGGTAGAAGGAATTCAACACTCAAAGTTACTTGGGCGTCTGGGTTAATATAAAGGTTGGTGCCGTGAGAGAGGTGTCTCTCCCATCTGCGCCCCATAGGCAGATATTGCTGACTTATCACGACAGATTCGATTCTGGAGTTAGAAAGCTGCTTACAGCGGAATTATGGCCGCAATTCAGGCGATACGAAGGTTCTCGGGATGGTACGCGTCTTAACTTCTAAAGACAACAAAAGCGATACGGCCAGCTCGGATGGATGTGCAATCTCGTCCTCCTGTGCGTAGAATTGTCCCTACGTGGAATCTGAATTTGGTATTGGAATATATTTTAAAGCCGCCGTTCGAGCCATATGAAAACATGCGAACTTTGAGAGATATCTCTCTGAAGACGCTATTTCTTATTGATATGGCTTCAGGGGCCGCTTACCTGTACTTTAAGGCACTGGTTTCATGGGGACAAAGAACGAACGCCCATACTTTACTGCCAACCGATTTTTTCTCCCTGAGATGAGCATGCGATCGTCTGTCAGGGAGGATCTTGTACTTTGTCCGGTGCGCGCATTGCGCTATTTATCTGCAAAGAACCACAGCCAATTCGGGGAGCCACGGGTCAGCGTTTCTGACTCGCGTCTCCGATAACGCGGGCAGCGAAGGCAAACTCTGGCAAGATGGTGGATTGTATCTGTGATGAAAATGCGAACGCCGTTGCAAAGGGCGGTCACATGACTGCTCATTCTACACGGTCGATTGCGAGCTCAACAGCCTTCGCACGTGGGGTTGTTTCGCTGACGGAAAATCGGATCAGCTGTTTCTTGGAAGACTGACGATGAATTTCTCATCAATCTATTTAAGGGACATTCATAGTCAGGGAACCAAGAGCTAGCGCACCATATTTGTGGATCGGTTCTTAGTAATAAGCAGGCGAAATCCAGCAAACTAGGCTAATTAAGCGGTAGTAACGTAACGGGTGTCTAACTTAGGTGTGGTGGTTGGGTACTCGTTACACTATTTATACACGTGTAAATTCGCTGATCCAGATCGACTGTTTGGATGTAACATCCTTCGTTCGGGATCGGGATTTCACGCTGTTGAAACTGTTCGGTCTTGACTCTATGGCACAAGGTATTGCTCATGGTACCTCCGTCACTGGTCCATGCCCGTCTGGATGGTGATGCAATTTGTAATACATCAACATGGAAGTAAGGTAAGCAACTTATTAATAATATGTATCAAACCAGAAGGTTTTACATATATATAGATGAGGTTGCTTACATGTCCATGTTGCTCAGTCCCAGGACCCAGCCCCATACAATGAGGGCAATCGGTTGATTTGGGGCGCAAGGGTCTTAAAAGAGGGCGAGGAGTCATAGGTGTTGTTGCAGTCGTCAAATCATGACGTCATAGAGTTAGGGACTGGTCAGTCTTTTTAGTTGGTAAGTTTTTGGGGGATTCTTGCATATGCCGTGAGGATGCAATTTGTAATACATCAATATTGGGACAGGTAAGCAAACCTCATCTATATATATGTAAACACTTCGTGTTTTGAGACAAATGCTGAGTTTTAATCGACTAATATGGTGATATAGCTGGTACAATAGGACTTGTCTCCGCCTCCCAGTAGTAAAAATAGGACTGAGCAGGGATTGCGTTACAGGGGTAATGCGGCCTACATCACCATTTTAAAGTTTCGGTGCACAAATTTAATTCTGGATGCTTTAAGTGTCATGGGGCCATTCTTCGGTCACGTTTGTGACCAAAAAACGGTTAAATTTGGTACTTTCAGCTCAATGTTGTTTTGTCAACATAACCAATCTGTTATTACTGTTTACATTATTAATAACCTTCAGTCCAAACTAACCAAAAATAATGTTCCACTTTTGTAGACTGGTTATTATGTCATGGTTGCCCTCCAAGTTTGGTCACGTGTGTTACCTTCTGATGGTCACAAATGTGACAGAACTTTATTTGCCCCCTGACAAAATAACCAATCAAGTGAAAGTGGATACAGGATTTTGGGTTAGGCTTAGACTCACGTTTTAAAAATGTAAAAAGGAATAACAGATGTGTAGTGAAAAAACAAGCATTGGGTTGAAAGTAAAAAATCACCGGTTTTTGAATGGCCCATTTATGCCTATATAACACTGTAGTTTGGAATCTATTATCAAGATAATTCTAGATTTTGACCCCCAGTTTTAAAAGCTAGTGCACCCCCCTGGCTGAGTGAGCACAAACAAGTCATGTTTGTTTTGTATTAAATGCAAAATTTTCATGAAACAGAACATGAATAGGGCTTAAGTATTTGTATCTTTAGTAAAAAAATTAGGAGTTAAAGTTTCTTAATCCCTTCATACCATCAGATTTAGATTCAATGTCTCTGTCTTCCATCAACTTTATTAGGATTTGATTGTCAACCAACAATATTCTCCTTGCTCGAGTAGGAGTCTTCTATCCCTCTATTGCCATTTTTTTTCAATCTGTTTCGATGACTTTTTATAGAGTTTCTTCTAACAGTTTTTGAACTGAATTTAGTTTGAAGTCTTTGTTATGTTTGGCAACATAAGCTTTGATTTGTGACCAAATGATTGAGTGATGAGGAGGAAGGCGAACTGTTTCATGGCCATATTCTAGTTGGCTTAAATGTATTTGAATGAAATTGTTAAGATCTTTCTTTGTTTATGTTGAAAATTTTACATTTTGGGGGGGAAAGCCAACTCTGCATGTCTGCCTACATTTATTTGGTGTACTTTTGGACATCAAATGCACCTGCATAATGCAAGGAAAAATATTGAAGGCCTGCCCTTCTTTAATCCCACACTGGCATGGCAGTGATCATTATGCTACTCTCATTTAATCATCTGAGAGGATTTCAATATTCATGATTTGTTATGAAGCATCAGAGCTTGTATCTCCATGTAATTGGTATATGGGGACATATCAGGTTGGACTGACTATAGACAAAAACTTATAGTTAAATTGGGCCATCTTTTAAATATTATAAATATGCAGTAAAAAGAAATTGTGCCGGGCGGTGAAGCTGAAATTGACCATGGGGCAATCTACACGGCAGAGCAGATCCAGATCGGATCCAGATCTCGTATCCAGTTTGCGTCTACACAGGCAACGGCCAAACTTGACCCAGATCTGCAACGCGTACATGGTGTGAACACGCTTGGTTAGTGTCGCTGCACTTTAAGCGTGTACTTTTAGTATTCCTCGATCACCAAGGTTACGCGTAGCATTTGTACACTTTACGCTTCGAAAGGGCGCTGTACTTTCGCACTCACTGCGCCGTGTAGAGTTCTTAAACGGTCTCCCATGATCTGGATATCTGTGATCTGGATCTCGGTGATGCGCATCGGATCTGGAATCTGCGCTCCATGTAGATTACCCCCATGAGCACCAGGCAGAGGTTTTTGGACTGGGTGGCTACATCTGGTACCACCCTGCCTGGTAAGCATTCTAAATACAAAAAAAAATGGTTTAAAAAATTGGGGTTGATTTTTGTGGAAATGTCCTTGTGTCTTATTCAGTGGGTGAGGTTTAGTATACAAATCACAGTGCATCACACCACGCACAGTTTATGGGCAGTGCATGTATGCATACAGTCAGTTTAGCGAGCAGCTAGTATGGGTTGGTTCGTTTTTGACAGAGGGATTATAGTGTCCTTTTAATTAATATAATCAAAATAAGGCATTTTGGTGATTAGAACATTCTAAACTAAATTAGGATGACTGGCTGCGCTGGCATTCCATTACAAAATATTGGACTACCCATACAAAATGACATATGAGATACAAAACAAATCCTATCTTTTCTCCAATTATTATTATTGCCCAAGAGTTTGTTTTTTGATGTGGAACTATCAAGGCCATGACTTTTGGACCTAGCTTTGGCTCACCGTGTGTGCATTAGAGTGTTTCAAGGTTTGCTATCATAGAATTCACACCCAAAATCTCAAAATTAATTTGCATTTTACTCTGATTTTATTTGTTTGTAGGTCAAGTCCCACCATGGATCCAGAAGAGGAAGATGTCCATGTGTGCCTGAAGTGTAACAGTTGCATTCTGGGATTAGAAAACTATGTGACTCACAGAAAATCTCTATGCCCTAACCTTACACATATTACTGGGAAAGGTAAGAAGCTATAACAAGATTTTTGTTTTACCTTGGTATATTTAATGTTGAATATGTTATGTAGCAGTAGTAAATCCAAAGTTTTAAACCCGACGGGGGTGTTGCCGGATTTACCTCACACTCGTAGTAATTGTCCTTACTCCCTTCTTCCACTTCGCCCAATTCAATGCATCCTCCATCCTCAACTCGACAACTCTTATACACCATTCCTTTCATCTTCAAAGGAAATCTTCCCATGTAACAACTCTCCACATTCCTTAAACTTCACCCACCCATACCTCACTCTAGCTGTCACAGTCGCCTTGCATCCACCACCCCCACTAAACCTGTCCCCCAGGTATGTGAATTCCATCACCGATTCCACCTCATCACACAACTTTTTGACCAAACTTGTGGTCACTTTCTTCATCTTTGTGCATCTCACATGGATCTATTTCCCACATTTCTCTCACCACACTGAATTTGCTTTTACCCTCTTCGTACTTATGCCGCATGGATCTACCTTACTAACACCACCCCTCCACCCTGCTCACTCTCACTTTTGTCCCCAAAGATTTACCTTCAGACTCTTACTCTCAAATGCAAAATCCATTTCCAAAACTTTCCCTTAATCCCTTCATTGTCTCACACATTAAAACCAAGTCATCAGCATACAACATCTCACTTATCAAACCTTTTGCACTCTCCGTGACCACATCAATCACAATTGCAAATATCAACAGCGATAGTACAGAACCTTGTTGCATACCCACCTTCACTTCAAATTCCTCAGACAAATCAGACCCCACGCTAACTCTTGTTTTTGCTCCTTCATACAAACTCATCACTGCTCCTTCATACAAACTCATCACTGCTCTAACCATTGCTTCTGGTATACCGCTCTTCCTCATCGCCCACTCCATCACTTTCCTCAGTACTCTATCAAATGCCTTCTCCAAGTCCACAAAACACATATACAATTTCTTCCCTTTAGCTCGATATTCCTCTTGCAACCTCCTCAAAATAAACACTGCATCTATTGTTCCCTTCCCTGGCATAAAACCAAATTGCATCTCATTGTGATGATATTAAATTGTTATTTTGTGCGAGTTTGACACAAACTCTTGAAGTAAAAGGGGAATGAGACGGTATTGTAATGCATGCGCGTCCGCGCTAGCGTAGCAAGCCATGCGGTGCGTTGGCGTCCAATGAAGGACGAGTGCAATAGAGGTTCCTTCATATGTGCATGTCAAAGGTCATGGAATAAGGTCAAAGGTCATCTGAGGTCATGTTCCATACTGCCATCTTGCCAGGGGGATAATGCAAGTTTACTTACAGTATTTTTACAAATTATGAATAACAATTCATACACTTACATCAATCACATCGAGTGACACCAACCATGGTTAACATTTGAATAAAAGTAGATACATTTATTGGATGTCACCAAATGCTTTTGTTCTTTCAGCTTCCCAAAACAGTTAAATTTAATTTCTTTCTTCATGTTTAATTGTTGTTACAGCAAGTTCCAGCCAGCCCAGTGCCAAAGAGTCGGTAGATAACAATGATCAAGCAAGCTTTGAGCAAACCAAATCATCTCTATCTTCAGCCTCATCAACAGCATACCCAAATGTTGAGTTTTCTATAATTGCACAAGAGCCAATAAATTTGAAAGTGACTGCAACACCAGAATTTCCAAAGCAAGAATACCAAGAAATTTATCAGCAGCAAATGCTCAGAGCTCACCAGGATCAGCAACAGAATGAAAATCATCAACAGCAGGTGCATGAATTTTCCTGTCCTGGCTGCCAGAAGTCGTTTGGTGTTGAGCTTACCTATATAGCTCACATCAGAGTATGTCCACGGATTGAATGGCCTGATGCTAAGGACAATGAAGAGAGTTTTGATGCTGGTGCTTTGACAGATGGAGACTCGGCAGGTTGTAATGAGGGCAAGGTGAGGGATATAAGAATTGGAAATAAGACATTTGGTCAAGATCTTGATTTCAGGAACATTCAACCAGATGGACGATATCACTGCATCCTTTGCAAGTACAAGACCAAGTCAGTTACAGGTATCCGTTCACATGTAAAAAGTAAGGTACACACAGAGGCTTTGCACCTCTATGTTGAGAAAAAGGTGAATAAATCATTCACTTTCTTTGAAAAGAATTCAGACAATGTTCTAGTCTGTGAGCCATGTGGTTGGCAAGCTCTGCACCGAACAGAAATGGAACGGCATATACGGGATAGAGTACACCATGAATGTATCATGAGGCTTGTTGTTTCAGACTACTCTGTATTTGGAAAAGAACAATCTGTAAGTGTTTCAAGAATCCTAGAACTTGATAGTGAGGGTGCATCAGAGTATGGCATTAAAGTAAGGGAGTCAAAGATGGGAGAGGTAACATAGGAGATGATGTTGACAGAATGTTGGAGGAATGTCTGGTAAAGAAGGATGGTCGTTTTCTTTGTGAGGTATGCAGCTACAGCACACAGCGTAGTACTGATATGGATAAACACATGGAAAGAATTAAGCACAATGAAAATGTTAGACTTCTTAAAACGGAGCTTAAAAAAGGTGGCTCCATTGAAAAGGCCACCATAAAGAAATCAATTCAGTGGAAAATAAGAACCAAAGAGTCTAAAGATGATTCCCTGAAAGGAGATAACATCCATAGACCAGTGGAAGAGAGTTATTTACTGAAAGTTGCAGAATTATCAGAGGAAAGTTTTGACAGTGGTGCTAAACTGTCGGAGGAAGGTTTGTCTAAAACAACTGGAGAAAAATCACTTATCGATCCCTGTGTAGTTCTTGACAAGTCTGCAGAAGTCACAAATACCAGAAAAAATCTTAGAGAAAGAACTTCGATCGGATGAATGAAATATGCATTGGAATCTGAAATTTATTCAGATGAAGAAATTGAGCAGAAAAAACAGGAGCTGCCAAAGAGGAAAAGGGGTAGACCTAGAAAATATCCAGTGGAATCCAAATTTTCTTCAGATGAAGAAATTGAGCAGAAAACAGAGGAGCCGCTAAAGAGGAAAAGAGGTAGACCTAGAAAATATCCAGTGGAATCTGAAATTTCTTCAGAGGAAGAAATTGAGCAGAAAACAGAGGAGCCACTAAAGAGGAAAAGAGGTAGGCCTAGAAAATATGCAGTGGAATCTGAAATTTCTTCAGATGAAGAAATTGAGCAGAAAACAGAGGAGCCACTAAAGAAGAAAGAGGTAGACCTAGAAAACATGAAACAGAATCTAAAATTTCTTCAGATGAAGAAATTGAGCAGAAAACAGAGGAGCCACTAAAGAGGAAAAGAGGTAGGCCTAGAAAATATGCAGTGGAATCTGAAATTTCTTCAGATGAAGAAATTGAGAAATGAGCAGAAAACAGAGGAGCCACTAAAGAGGAAAAGAGGTAGACCTAGAAAACATGAAACAGAATCTAAAATTTCTTCAGATGAAGAAAATGAGCAGAAAACAGAGGAGCCGCTAAAGAGGAAAAGAGGTAGACCTAGAAAGTATACAATGGAATCTAAAATTTCTTCCGATGAAGACATTCAGCTGATAAAAGAGGGTGCCGCCAAAGAGGAAAAGAGGTAGACCTAGAAAAACACCAGTGCCACAGAAGGTAGCAGTCAAAAAATCCAAACTATTTAATTGGACTGATTTTACTTGTGAGGTCTGTGATATAGGTTTTAATGGCAAAGTGGGATTAAATTGTCATGTTAAAGACAGTCAGCACAAGGCTCTCTGCAAAGAGAAAAGGCAGCAGGAGACCATTCTTGAATGTGAGCTGTGTCCTTCTGTCTTCTTGTCAAATACTAACTATACACTTCATATGGAGAAACATGAACTAGATAAAGTTTTTAATCCTGATATACATGGATGTGAAGAGTGTCCATATACCTTTTTGTCAGAAGAAATGCTTACTTTACACACAGAGAAATACTGCAAAGGCCGTGGCAGTGATAAAGATATTGATAAGGCAGAAGGCATCAAAAACGCTGGTGATAAGAGCAAGACATGTAAAAAGAGAATCTTTGCTTGTGATCTTTGCAGTTTTCGCCACAAAACAAAGAAAGGTCTGATGGATCATTTGGATACATTGACACACGAAGACAAAGTGTGCGAGGCAGCAGGGAAGGAGAAGAGTTTTTCATGTGGTCGTTGTGGAGAGACATTTTACACAAAGCGCCTCTTGGATGCGCATCTGGAAAAGCACACCCAGGGTCAACAGGAGTTCAAGATTTGTCCAACCTGTGGAGAACAAGTTCTGCGTGATAAGTACAAGATCCACTGTGAAACAGCTGGACATTCTGAACCAATACAGGAAGTGACAACAGGTTTCAAGTGCAACATCTGTGACAAAGTCATGTCAACATCAGCATCTTTAGCTGATCACAAATACATCCACACTGGCCAACGACCGCATAAATGCCCCATGTGTCCATTTCGCTCCAGACGCAAAGCAGACATTGGCATTCATGTAAAACGTCATCTCGGAATCAAACCATTCAAGTGCCCGCAGTGTGAGTCCTGTTTCGTAAAGAAAAGCTCCCTTACTCGTCACATTGCCACACATAATAAAAACCGCCCTCGTAATATAGAATGCGATATATGTCAGGCCACTTTCTTCAATCGTGTCATTTTAAGAATCCACAAGAAGAATATTCATGAAAATGAACCACCCAAGTATTTTTGTCAAGAAAATGGATGTACCTACGGATGCCACACACCGACAGACTTGAAGTGTCACATGCGATCACACACAAAAGAAAGGCCACATTTGTGTACCACATGTGGTAAAACCACAGCTACTAGGAAGGCAATGAACATTCACCAGCGCATTCATACAGGTGAAAAACCATACAAATGTACCTATGAAGGCTGCAGCTATGCAGCACGATCCGATACCCACCTCCGTCGCCATGTTCTTGTTCATACTGGTGAAAAGCCTTACAAGTGCCCACACTGTGACTACCGATCTAATGTGCAAGAAAACCTTCGGAAACACATAAAGAACTCGCGCAAGCACAAAGGAATGAAAATGTACAAATGTTCCAGATGCAATGAATGGGAAGGACCCTTACATTCCTTGGAAAGAAATGATCAACCACATTCGAATCGATCATGGTGTATATGTCAAGAGGCTGGATGTTGCAAACGAAACTGGAATTTTCCAGAAGAACTCTGGTACCGAGGCTGCAGAGAATCCTGCGACTGAAGGTGGAGGAGAAAGTAACCCAGATGCAAATGATTCAACAGATCTGGATGTTGTCAACATACCCCTGATGCAAGGAGATACTCAAGGTGATTTGGATTATGAACAGAGTAGCGGAGGGCTAGGAGATGGACAAGAGGAAAGGGTGGAGGAAAGGGTAGGGGTTTCAATTCAGCCAACTTTGAGTACACAAGTTAGGGGACCTACTGGGCCTTTAGTGATAAAGCTGGAAGAAAGAGTTGGTGATCTATTGAATTCATTGATGGCAGATGGACTTGGTTAGTAAACAGCTACTTTCACCAACAAGTTGTTGATGAATATTGCAACACCCTATTCAATACTGTGCTAATATTGATGGTTAACCAATAACCATTAAAATGGCATTTTTGTCTCTATCTTGGGAAAGAAATAGATTTGAAGGCTGAAATTTTAGGATGACAGTGAGAACAAAACGGTCTTTCATCTGATTTTAAAATTGATACTGGGCAAAAGTCGTTGTCAAATTCACTTTTTTTCAATGACAACTAAGGATTAGCATAAATTAATTTGCATTGTAATTGTTTACACTTACACTGATTTTGAATTCCCATTCATAAAAATGAATTACGTGTTTGATTGGTGTTAGGCCGGAAGTGTACGGCCTTGAATCAGGCGTCATGCTCGGTAAACTTAAAATTGATTACGACTTTCGTTTACACTTGCAAAAGTTGTAATACAATTACAACTTATTCAAATTCACCTCAAATGAATGATGATAAAGTCTCATTGAAATTCAACTTTATGCATCCTAATTACAACCTGAGTGAAATTAGATTACGACTTTTGCCAGTGTAAACGCCCTATTTGGACAAATGATTTTAGACTGAACATTTGCAGATCATTTGGATTGGTCGCGTTTAATCAGGTCTAGGCATAAGTACATTATACCCTTGACACGACTCTGTATTATGTGCTGTTCTTAAAGAACAGAATAAAGTACATGATAAATAAAAGTAGGTGCCAAAAGGGTAGAGTATAATTTATGATATTAGTGCACTGAAGTTACTGCCGGTAAAGCAGTGGCGTAAACCAGAGGGGGGCAGGGGGGAGCAAGATGAAGAAGATGAGCCACCCGCCAGGCCCCCAAATGAAAACGACCGTTGTACAGAGTCTATGGGAAGGACCAAAATGTGCCCCCCTCAGAAATTCCTCGGCACACCTTCTGCCCCCCCCCATTTGCAAAGTCTGGTTACGCCACTGCTGTCAAGCCCAAAAAAAAAAGTTGTATATACTAAAGCTAGTGTTTCAAATATTTCTAAAATGTATTACATGTTGACATAACATATATTTTGGAAATACATAAAATATGATCTCCCCTGAATTGCATTTGTTATAACTATTGGAATGATAACTTTGAGTGCGGGGGGGGGGGGCTAACGGGTGCACCTCCCCCGCAAATCGACAAAGGACGGGGCTAACGGTTGCACCTCCCCAAATTCCACAAAGGGGCAAAAGGTTCCACCTTTCTACTTTTTGATAAAAAGATCCAACAAATTTGAGATATTTTGACAAGAAAGTTCACTTTTTGGTGTTGAAATGATCAAAAAGTCAAAAAGTACCGTGGGAGGGGGGTGTTAGGTCCCCTTTTACGAAAAAGGTCATTTTTTTCAAAGTCCCGCCACCGCAACCCCCCAAATAAATCCTGGCGTCACGGGCCCCGAGTGCAATGGTCTTGGAAGTTAGTTTCACTATTGTCTTGGCTTTTTGTACAGGAGTATCAATTATTTTTGATCATGGAATATTACACTGATCTTTAGCAAATGAAATTCATAAAATGTACAAAACTCAAACTTATTTGACATGGTAGTAGGCAAAACAAACCAAAACGTTGTCTCATCTTCCCTTGGTGCATATCTTTTAAAATTGATTTAGCTCATATTTTCTATGCGGCGGTGGCGAAATTTACCTTTTTACCAAAATTTAATTTAATCTTTTTATTTTTTTGTGGTCTCAAAATCTGGGACAAATAAAAAAGAAAAAGTGGACCTATATGGACTCAGTTTATCATTGTATGAAGTTTTATGCCGTGAAAGCAAAAGCAGAAGAGTAGCACATTAGAGTCGGCACACAGTGTATTTCTAAAAACACACGGCACAAATTTTAAAAAATATATTGCATAGGGTCCTAGCTTATTTTAAAAAAAAAAGCATAGCACATGCTTTTTAGCCCAAAGAAGCTGAGCCCAAGGTTCTTTTTTTTCTTGGCCTAAATGTGCATGCTGATTTGGACTCTTTTCATCTTCGAGTCATGCCTTCTTCAGATATGTGATCTTCACAAACAACACACACGCTAAGTCGCTTAAACCTATGATGGCAAATAATTACATTATCCTTTCACGCACTCTTACCATGTCTTATTCTGTAACGGAATAAGCACATAACAGAGTAGGTGCAACAGGTAATGTAATTATGTCTCTACTTCATTACACAGTAAATAACCACTTTGCCACAAAATCAGAGGATTGATCAATGATTTGCAGCGACCCAAATCGTAAAAATATGTAAGGACCATAATTCTCTTCATCACGTTTTACCATTACCTGTTCCTAGAAAAAGTGGCAAAAGCAATGCTCTGTTTCTCAACAAAATCTTATAGGCATGATAACGTGCGGTGATTTAAAGATCTATTCGTGCTACAGCACTGGGGATTACTTACTACTTCCTTCACTAAAAATTTAAAAATATGATGTAAACCAGAAAGCTGTATCCCAAATGAAACAAGGCACATTAATTTAGAAAAATGAATAACATGTCAACTCAATTTAACTCCCGAAGGTCCGTGACCATATGTCACACCGTAAACTCAAACCAACAATAGAGCTAATGATATTCAACACATCAACTCTAAAAACCCTTCAGATCTCTTCTCACAGGGTATGCAGGCCATGTCTACTGCTACACTGTTGAAAAATTTTAAAAGCTATCTCAGTTTAATGATTTCGCCGTATTGAGCTCTAGTATCTGTCATAACATTAAAGGGCAACTACTCACCTCGCTCATGATTTTTAAATGGAGGTCGCCTGATAAATGCTTTCTTGGTAAAGTGAATATATAGAATAGGGTTTTTTAAAGACAATAACTTGCGGATCTAGGTTATGCACAAATTAGGTCAGTCCTTGCCATGGGCGTTTCTTTCATGAATTTGGTCCCTTTAACATGTTCTTTTTCAAAAAAAAATATATCAATATGGTCAAAGTCATTGAACACACAGTAGAATCTCAAGATTTCTTTTATCGGGAACGAGGAAGAACTTGCCAATGCGGCAAGAACATAACATTCGAATCTATTCACCGCGTTCAATTACAATAGACCAGATGTAAAGAATGTAAGTGGTCCCGGCCGATGATTGAATATCATTAGCTCCATTGGTTGCTTGAAGCATGTTGAGGTTATGTGTATCATCCATTGTCACTGATACATTCGGGAAATAAATTGAGTTGATATTTTATTCATTTTTCTAATATGTGGCAACTCTTTTTCATGGGGGAACACGCTTTTTTCGTGGTTAAGCTAAATATTGCTTTAATTTTAGTGAAGGAAATAAGTAATCGCCCACGCTGGAGTACGAAAAAAATTTAAATAAAAGGCCAAAATTGTATTAATGTACCCATGCCTATTACTCTGATCAGTGGCACACATGCAAATTTACCCCTGTGAACAAATTTTCTGTTCAACAAACCTGGGACTTGTGTAAACTTTAAATTTCAAATATACTTTTATCTTCTCTGTCATGACCAAAATGGACCATTAATTTATTTTGTCTTAAGATGAATGAATAACTATATATCGAGGGTTGACAATCAGAAGGACGTAACTCAACACTAAAAGAAATGTTAAAGAATTTCTTTAATTCTGCTGTTCATAATAGCTCATTACTAAAGTTTATGTTTGCTTACAGTACCATATACGAGCTTTGAGATGTTTACATTTTGAGTAATGAATAGATTTGCTTAGTAGAAAATATTAAACATCACATTTCTCAAAAGCAGTATTACAGCAGAATTAAAGAAATTCTTTAATATTTCTTTTAGTGTTGAGTTACGTCCTTCTCAACCCTCGATATACAAGGTGTGGCAAGGTAACTGTAAAATAATTACAAGGATCTCACTTGTAGAGTGGTGTCTGTTAACAATACTTTCATATTTCTAGGGTTAAAGATTCATAATATGTGTACTCTTTTAAGTTTAACCCTTGAATTTGGCTATATTAAAATGAAGAGATGAACTGAGAAACATGTCGTTTGATTAAGTACAATCTTTTGCAGTCATTGATTTTATTCACCAAAGGTCAAACATTTAAAATGCCTTGATTGGGTTTTTACCACTTAAAAAGGTCTTAAACTATTTGTCTGCACACAATGATTTCCATAATTTTAACTTTTGCCATCTCCTTATGGTTTTATGGGAGAAAGACAAAATTCTCCATAGGCCTCTATTGGGATAGGATAATAAAACCCATATATAAATGCAAACAAGGCGAACTTGTATTTATGCAATGCGTAAAATATGTCCCCGTCGAATGTCGCGATCACTAATAGAGCAGGAACAGAATATCATAGGGGGCCTTATTTAAGGAGTTTGTTTACCCCACACTACAAAAAGGTTTGACACCTTTGGTAGTTAGTATGGACCCTCTATATCAATGCTTGGTAGTTAGTACTCTCATATTGTGGTATAACTTTTTAATAGGGTTCAATTTAAGGTTACACAGGGGTCAAACTTTTAAAATGCTCCAATCATGTTTAAATGTGTAACCTTAAATTGGACCCATATAAAAAGTGACGCCACAATTTGAGAGTACTAACTACTTAGCATTGATACCAACTACCAAAGGTGTCACACCTTTTCTGTAGTGGGGATGAACGATGATGTTTGACCTAGGTCCATGCTCCTGCTCTATAAGAAGTGAACACCTTGAACTACACCACACCATCTTAATTCAGCACCGGAGCATTAACAGTTTAGAAATTCCAGAGTTAACATTTTTTCTCACGGGTGTACAGGCATGGACAGAGCCCATTTTAGTCCCCATTCCAAACTTAGTTCGGCAGGGACAATCATTCCGAACTTAGATCGGTGGGGACAATATTCTGCATATTAGGAATCAACATCCTCAGACCATTTTGTTAGATATTGTTTAATGTGCATTTTAAATGTTTGACTATTGGGAAATCTTTAGTATATTTCTAAATATCTTGGAAACTAAGTAGTACATGGATATGATACAATTGACTTTTGTGACTTATAAAGCTACATTACAGCACTAAGAACCCCAAAATAGAGTGGCGTAAATATTTGACTTTGTAGAACCCCCCCCCCCCAACCACCACCAACACAACAGACATCCATGCATTTCTGCATATGTTAGGTTAGATTTAGATGCAGAGGGTGTATGGAGTCCATCAATGTTATTCTTTAAGGTGGGTGACGTGATCGACAGCCTCGTTGCCCCATTTACTTAATCAAAACAGATTTTGATATCAGAAAAAATTTCCCAATTTCCATTACCCTAGTGAAAATTTTAGGCCCTGGAAATGTGTCTTTGCCCTGCCGAACGAAGTTCGGGAGGGGACTATTAAATGGGCTCCGTCCGTATGTCCATGATAAAAATGTTAACCCTGGAACATTTGGGATATCTTTTTTTCTGGATGAGCTAGAGTAGCCAAGCTTGGGTATATTGCAGGAGGGAAACCCCCCCTAATAACCATGGAATCCTTTCCCCCAAGGTCCTCCCTGGTCTGTCAGGGGGTGGTGGAAAAAAAGTCAAGGGAATAAGGTCAATATCTATATGCACAAATGGTCAACAGTTGTCCATATTGTTGTAAGATGTTATGGAGTTCCGTAAGGGCTATAAGATATACGTTTTGTAATGTAAAGTTTTTGACCTGATCGATTTTGGGCGTAAAATATGCTAATTAAGTAGCTAATTGCAGAATTTAAGAATATTTTCCTGCAAGGCCTTGGCATAACAAGTATATGGAGTTCGTAAGCATATAATGACGTAACGTGTGGAAGGAAGCGGGTTGAGTTCTCGACGCCGATTAGAGTGTGGCGGATTTTTCGGGGGAATTACATATGCAAATGATGCTAAAATTAATAAGCAAAAATCAGCGTAATCTCTATATTTTTGAAACGGTTGCATCGGAATATGCAAAATTCCTTCACTGCATTGAAGCCTATCATGTGGCCTCATTCTTTGCAATTTGAAAGTGTGATATATGCAGCTCAGTCTGCAATTGAGCTAATTAAATAAGCATAATTGCTGAATCGCTAAACTGTTACATCCATTTGGGTATGCTTTTCATGTGAAAGAAAATATTACAGAAAAATTAGACCATGATTACATCACCCACTTTAACATATAAATCCTAACTTTACCACTTCATTTTAGCCCACTATGTAGTGCTCAAGGAATTTTATCAGCTGTTACGGTCAACTTGACCAAGGACAAAAGACTATAACTTCGGGTTAAAACTACTGAATAACTAGACAATACACTGTAAACTTTGATTTTAAATTTTAATTGACAAAATATTATTTTGATCGTGTGTTCAAATCAATCACATTAAACGTTATAAGCTAAAAAAACAATTTTCAATTCAACCAGTGATATAATAATATTACACCTACAACAAAGATTTGCAGTTACAAAAGTCCTGGCAAATATTACCAGCGTTAAACCTTCCAAAGTTGGATGTGTCCACGGACGACTTGACCTTAATGAAGAAAACCAGCTCCTTATGAAACCACCCCCACAAGCCTCTGGAGTTCGATACATATCAAGTCCAACAAGTGTGTAGGTTCTTGGATACTCCGAGGGCCCACGAAATTACAAAAACCGAAGACGGCTACAAAATCAGACGACAACTATTGGAGCTGAGGAATACAAAGAGCCCTTTGTCCACTGTGAATGAGACGTTTGTGAAACTGCAATACTGTCACTATATGTCTTCAGCAACGGGGAGTAACTGGATGTGACTCCACTTGGCGCAATGATGTTAGGATATTGCCTGCTTTCTTTCTAAGGTGCTTATATAGCCTATTACGCAACTCCAGAATTGCCTCCTAGCACTGGTCTATATGAGTCATGCGCTTAAAACAGAGCACATTACTCATGAGTTCTGGAGTTTCGTAGAAACCAATCGCATTTCTTCCCACTGGTGCCAAGCATTTCCTTCCCCACATGAAATTATGTAGTAGGGCACCATGCACCATCTAGTTCAGTGATACACATTCTAGTACAATTCCACGCAGTTGAACATTTTTCTAGAACCGATAGGAAATTTTAGCCAAATTGGTCTCCTGAAAGGGGACCAAACACAATCACTTATTATCAGCCTCAGTAACCACTATCCTCTACACAAAATGCATGATAGCATTTATTGAATGGTAGCTATAACCCGGTAGGGGACAATTAAGGATTACAAGGGGTCAAAAGTTTAAAAGGATTCGGTCATGTTGAAAAGTATTTGCCACATCATTTGTACCAACCATAGGTATAGTGGGAGTATCTACAACCCAAAGTTTTGGAGTTAAGGTTTAAAACAGCAAAAACAGGTCGAAAGGTTAAATTTCAGTTTGTACAGAGGTCAATTTTTAAAGATTGCTCCAATTTGGTTAAAAAGAGGCGCAAATGATTGATGGAGCTAATAGGATTAAAAATAACGAGTTTTTGAGTGCTTTAAATGCTTACTTAATACCAAAATAGGGGAAAACCAAGGTCAAGCCCCATTGAATACGACTGGACGGAGCACCTTTGTTCCCCCAACATGGTAACAAGCATTTTAACACAGTCAAACATTCCTTTTTTAATCCGATGCGCTCCACCAATAAATGTGCCCACCATATTTTTCCCAAATTAGATAACTGCAATTTGACCCATGAAAATGACCCTTTTTATTGATTTTTGCTGTGGTACCCTATAACTCCAAAAAAATTTAGGTTGTAGGTAGTACAAACTTACCTTTTGGATCCCCTTATGATCAGCCAAATAATGTGGTATACTTTCAACATGATTGAGCATTGTAACCCCCCCCCCCCGTGTTAAACATTGGTAACAGCTAGCTGGTTATAGGTACCATTCCAGAAATGCTTATCCTGAATTTTGTGTAGGCCACTGTATATGAGCCCTGCATAATATGTGTCGTTTTGTCCCCTTTTAGGATACCGAAAATTTGCGGGTGACTATTAAAAAACTAAGAACTAAGACTTAAAAACCACTATAAACTAAAGGGACCCGCCAATCTTAAAACAACTAAGACCCCACTATCAAAAACTAAGACCCTTTGTAACTTAAAACAAAGACCCCCACTATAAAAACTAAGACCCACCCCAAACGATTAAACTAAGACCCCCACTATAAAAATAAAGACCGGTGGTAACTATAAAACTAGACCCCCACTAGAAAACTAAAGAACACCTCAAACTAATAACATAAAAAAAACTAAGACCCCCCTCAAATATAAAAAACTAAGAACCCTCAAATATAAAAACTCAGACCCTCAACTCTAAAACAACGACCCCCCCAACTACAAAAAACAAGAACCTCAACTTAAAAACTAAGACCAGGGATTCTAAATAAATTGGGATAGAACACTCGATCAAGAGAGGGAGGCATACTGCCATGAAAATCTGTATAGCTTTATAGTTCCACCAGGCGTACGTGGCGAGATTATGCACGTATCCCGTCATACGTCAGGCTGCATAAATTATTAGCTAATTAGGTAGCGTATCGAAAATGGGGTGGCACTAATCACTATCGATATTTGTCTTATGTGTATTGTTACAGTGTCACCCGCCTGCTAAGCCCACTGTTTTTCTCAGTATTTTGGAGTTCTTTTTAAAAACTAGCACATTACATCATTTGAGTCTGGAGGTTTCTAGAAACAATCAGCATTTCTTCACACTGGGCCATGAATTTTGCTCTTCCCCACTGACTGTAGGTAGTAGGGCCACCATCTGTTCAGTGATACACAGTTCGTACAAATCACGCAGTGTGAACATTTTTCTAGAACCTTAAGGAAATTTTAGCCACAATTGGGATCTTGACAGGGGACCAAAACACAATACTTATATTCAGCCTCAGTACACTATCCTGCTACACCAAAATGCATGTTAGCATTTATGGAATGGTGGGAGCTATAACCAGGTAGGGGGAACAATAAGGATTACACAGGGGTAAAAATTTTTAAATATGATCCGGTCATTGAAAAGTATGCCACATTCATTTGTACAACCATAAGTATAGTTTTGATTAGCTACACCCAAAGTTTGGAGTAAGGTTTTTCTTTAAAAACAGCAAAAGTAAAAAAAAGAAAAGGTTAAATTTAAATTTCAGTTGTACAGGGGTCAATTTTAAAGTTGCTCCCATTTGGTTAAAAAGAGGCGCAAATGATTGATGGAGCTATCGGATTAAAATAAAGAGTTTTTGAGTGCTTTAAATTGCTTACGTACCAAGTTAACCAACAGGGGAACAAGGTCAAGCCCCATTGAATACAATGGGCGGAAGACCTCTTGTTTCCCCCAACATTGGTAACTAAGCCAATTTTTAGACAGTTCTCAAATATTCCTTATTTTTAATCCTATGAGCTCCACCAATAATGTGCACCAGATTGTATCCAATTAGAGACTTGAAATTTGCACCCTGAAAATGACCTTTTTATTGGTTTTGCGGTTTTTCACCTATAACTCCAAAACTGTGAGGACGGATTGAGTGAAGACAATTTAACACAACCAACAACCCACCCCCCACGCCCACACAACACACACCAACACCACACACCACAAAACACCCAACAACCCCCCCCCCAAACCCCCCCCCCCACCCCCCCCCCCCCCCGTGTACAACCTTGGTTGGGTAACCCCTACCTGGTATTAGCTACCATTCCAGAAAATGCTATCCTCGGGGCTATCATGCCATTTTGGGTAGGACACATAGGGTATATGATGCTGCATAACAAGTGCGTTTGTCCCCTTTAGGATACCGGAAAATTTGGGGGTTGATCATAAAACTATAAACTTAAGACTTAAAACCAATAAATCTAAGACCCCGCAACTCTAAACTAAGACCCCACTGATAACAAATTAAGACCCTGTAATGTAACTATAAAACTAAGACCCCCATATAAAAATAACAGATCCCTCAAACTATAAAACTTAAGACCCCACTAAAAACTAAGACCCGGTTACGGACGGTTAAACAAAAACTAAGGACCCCCACCTATAAACTAAGACCCCCACTATTAAAACTAAGACCCTCAACTATACAAATAAGGACCCCTCAACTATAAAAATAATTATTTCCCCCAAACTATTAAAACTAAGACCCAGGGATTCTAAAATAAATTGGATAGGGACACTCGAACAAGAGAGTGGAGGCATAATGCCTGAAATCTGGTAGAGTATAGGTCACCCGTCGTACGTGGCGTATTTATGCTACGTCATCCCCGGTCCATACGTCATGCTGCATAAATTATTAGATAATTAGGTAGCTTTATGGAAATGGTGGGCACTATCACTA
Organism: Ophioderma brevispina; assembly: GCA_023653785.1. NCBI lineage: Eukaryota > Metazoa > Echinodermata > Ophiuroidea > Amphilepidida > Ophiodermatidae > Ophioderma > Ophioderma brevispina. The sequence goes on along the minus strand of JAMKCH010011894.1, from coordinate 13,395 downwards.
TCGATATTGTCTAGTGTGTTTTTGTACGGTGTCACCCGCCTGAATAAGACCCCCAACTGTTTTTATCATTATTGGGAGTTCTTTTTAAAACTTGTAATTATCTTGGTAACAAAACAATCAGTCATGATTGTTTCAAGTTGTGTCATTACCACACTTAAAGGCAATATCAGTGAAAATAAAAAAAATAAAAAAAATCATGATTTTTTTTATTTTTTGCTTTTTTTTAACAAGTACAGGTACCGTAACATATCCGACCAGTTAACAGCAATGTTTTGTAAACATGTTAGGGCCTGGTATCTTGAACTAGGACGGCCTGACTGTACACATAGGCAACTTGTATCTGTAGAGTTTTAATTACTATGGGCCATAAACGATTGGCAGGAATGGATTGGCAGACAACAAAAGAAAACAGTGACGTAGGATTGTTAACTGGTCTAATGCAAACCCGCGGCAACTACTAAGGACAAATCGGAGATATATTAGTCTTTACTGTGCGTACGGACACTAATACTACAGACGTAATTCATTGGAGCGTTATATCTTACTCTGAACATGTGGTTTCTGTTCTGTCTTCTTCAGTTGGCAAAATTAATTTAGCGGAATTTTTACAAAGACATCCTTACTTGAAGCTCCTAATATAGCAAGTGAACTAATGGCTAATTATATATTTTTCTCACATCAGATAATTATGTAAGACCCCCCCAATTATTAGGTCTGTTAAATGGATGGGAACTTGTAAAAAAAGGCGAGGCCTATTGATTACGAGAAGTACTCAAGTCAGAAAAGTTAACCTCCCGTGGTTCATAAAACAAAATTCACAAGACGTTTGGAGGAAGAAGATTGACTTGACCAGATGTAAATTCAAGTAAGATTTAATAATAACATTAAACGGCAATATACCACAATAACAAGCACAAAAAATATTATCAATATTTCTTACATATTTAAAAATCAATTAAAAACACCACCATCTAGTTTAAACTAAAGTTCAAAGTCCATGGTGGGTGCGCACCAGTTCTTGTAGAATCAGATCCAAATAAATCTTGGCGACACATTCCTTGCTGGTACAAGTCCAACTAGTTTCGCGACAATCGCAAAAGTCCTTTTGGTCTAGACCGGCGTAATATAAACTGTAGACTGAGAAACACCGGAAGTATAACTGCAGCTTGGCGTAACAATAGGCCACAGGTACTCAGTGCATTAAACGTGAAGGTCACTGGGGTAAAAGACACAATCCTGCTGATATTTTAATGTTACCTTGTTTTTTCCAAAAGGTACCAAATTTTGACGCAGCTTTGATAATTCTAGCAACTTTATAGAATTATAAAAATAACAGTGTTTTATAAATCAAATGTTATGAAAGTTTTCCACCTTCTGTTTGCAGAGTCTACACGCTGACTGAAATCTCTGTCAACTGGCAAAGAAAGAATAACTTGCAACACAAATTTGTTCCTTAGAAAATTTCCCCCATGATGCAACAAACACGCGGAGACAAGAACGAACATATCGTCATCTTTACAAGTTCGCTGAGGAACATGTTTAAAGGAGTCCCCAATGTCCACATCCTGCAAACCTGATATGTTTGACATAGTAATTACACAGTCTATTTTCCATCAACAGGTGTGCAATCTTGCATCCTATAGGTAACAAAGAACCTCTATCCACTTCTTAGAATGACGATGATACGATGATAAGATCACTGTGATCATATTTCCTCTATAAACTGCGGCACGTTCTTCTGACAGTTCTTCAGGCTGTTTTCACAACTAGTCCCTTTAGAACATAGGTTAAATAAGCATAAGTCAGCTTAATTGCAACAACACATTGCAGTTTAATATTTTCCAGTTACTCCCCTCCCCCCATAATTTATATGCTTAAATTTAACCTGATTTAATTAATATAATACAGAAAAATAATATAAAAAGTAAAAAAAAAAAAAAAACCCCACCCCCTTAAAGAAAGAAAGTTGAGTACAATGAAAATTCTTTAGTCTGTACTTTTTGGCTACTACATTCTGTAGCTGTGAGAGTTCGCATAATTTAGCTGACTCTTGAAGGGCATCGGCAATTACATTGTCCCTGCCTTTAATATGCTTGAGTCCCAAGTTGTACCCCTGCATGGTTAAAAACTCAATCTTAGCCGTTCTGATTCTTGTTTCTCATTTCTGTGGATGAAAGGTGAGGGATGTCGGCGTCAGGTGTACACAAGTATGTGGGTGTTTGGGTGAGTCAAGACACCTCAAAGTGTTTGTAAGGACTCGCAACAAGGCTAAACAATCCTTGTTCAATGAGTTGAGTAATTCCGATGATGCTTATTGAACTTTTTCGAAAAAGTAAAAAGTAGCAAAATTGGTATGCTCAACTTTCCTTCACCTCTTGTGCGCAGTACTGACCGAATCCCACCACAAGACATTACCATTAACTTGAACTGATTCTGAAAATCAGGTGCTGTCAGAACTGGCGAGCTCTTAAGTATGGCCTTAATTTGTCAAATGCTTCTTGGCATGCATTCGACCAAACAATTTGGTATTCTTATTGAGCAGGTTGGTCATTGATGTGCAAAATAAACAATAACAGAAAAAATTAGGGACAATCTTTCTATAATATCTGCCATACCCAGAATCGAAAGAAATCTTATCAGTTCTTCCTGTTGGTAGGTGATGGAACTTGTCCTATTGCCTCTACTTTTGGCTTGGATTGGCTTTACCTGCCCTTGACACAATGTGGCGGGGGCACAACAAAAAATCACTCTTGCGAAATTGCCAGTTACAAATTGGCTTTGACAATGTTCAAACAATTTATGCATTAGTTTCATTGGGTCTTCGCTTGTCTCAGAGTACAATACCAAAATCATTCTATATTTATCCTTACAACATCTACTTCAGCAATTACCTTGCTTTTTTACCAATCTTTGGAACGTCCAGCAGGAGCCTTTTTCAAGCCAAAGGGCATAACCTTGTACTGGTACAATCCACCTGGTGTTACAAACGCGAAATTTCTTTGCTCTTTGGTCAGTGGAACTTGGCCAGTTCATTTAATCAATCAAACTTACTAACAATATTGCAATGTACATCTTATCATACAATCATCACTTCTTGGTATCGGTAAGATCTGTCTTGGGATTTTAGATTTGTTTGCCCGAAAATCTTGGACTACACTCGATATGACCATCAGGTTTCGGGGGTACCATTACACAAGGTGACGACCAATCGCTATGAGACTGTTCGATTATATATAATTCTGTAACATTATAGTTACCTCTCTTTAAAGATTTTGGCTTTTTCAGGGTTCAACCTATATGGGTGTTGTTTGATAGGAGTTGCATCACCCACATCAATGCTCATATGACACCACATGTGTTTGTTGGCACATCTGAAAACAATGACTAAACTTGTCAATCAAATTTGTAAGTGTAAGTTCATTCCTGTTTTGACTTGTCCAGGTGCTTTTGTTTCCAAAATGGTGAGCAACCGCAGGGAGTTTGTAAGAGTTTGGGTTGAACCCACACGTAGGCTGTCCATCACTGCTTTGTGGGTTTTGAAATATCAGGTAAATGTACTTCTCTTTGTTTTACATTATACTGGTTGACTGTCATGGCAAGCTTTTGAAGTATGGTTTCATGCATATCAAATACTTTTTCAACATTTAAGGTGACCACAATTGTTTTTGTTGCCCCTACCTGGCGTTTTGTCAACATAGTTTACATCAATGACCTTGGATTTAACTCATCGACCACTGTTATCTTGCTTGCAATTGGATTGTCCAAGATTGGAATAATACCAAAACTTTATCACTCGTTCTCAAACTCTCACGCCCTGGCCTTTTTATAATACCAATGTTTCAGTTTGACTTGGCTGGCTTTCAAATTTCCTAGCAATTTTCACATGCCTTGTCCACAATCTTGACTTATCCAGATACATAGTCTAAGAGGTTCAATTCACTCGTCAGTTTGTAACCACTTTTCTTTGAGAAGTTGTAACGGTCCCGGACTTGATGTCACAACACTAATTCAACGGGGCTGAATCTAGGATTCTTGCACCGATGTCCCTAGCAGCAAACAATTAGGAGATGTATTCCCTCTCCCAATCCTTTGTATTGGAACAAAAGGTTTTCTCATATTCTTGGTGTTTGGTGAAACCTTTCCAGTGCGCCTTGGGACTCGGCATGCATATGCAGAGATTTGTACTGTGAAATCCTAATTCATGCATAACTTGCGGAAATAGTAAAGGAATGAAATTAAGAACCTTGATCTGATTGGATTGACTGGGTAGGGGAAAACTACTGTAAAGAAACTTAGTTAGTGCTTTCACAATAGTGTGCCGCTTTGATATTTTTCTCAGTGGATCGCTTTCTGCGAAAGCGGGTTGCTGAACACGGTTAAGGTCAACAAATAACTGGTTTCCTGACTGTGTTTTTGGAAAGGGCTACACACCTCATATTATAATTCTAATGAATGGCTCCTCAAATGCTGCAATTGGTTTTAGCGGAGCGGTGGATTGTTGATTTGGCTTTCTATACCTGTACATGTATGTATGACTGATTTGCAATATTCAGTTAATTCCTGAGTGTGGCCATCCAGAAATTATTTTCAAACTTCTATCATGAGTCTTTACTAATCCCCAAGTGCAGCCATTGGGTATCATGTTGCAAGACTGATTACCTTCTTTTGATAAAGTGAGGTTACAAAAAACTATTTGATGTACAACTCTCCAGTCCTCTTCATCCGAAACTCTGGAGCTCTATATTTTCTCATCAAAATGCCATTTCTTCTTCGAAAAAGCCACATAACTTTTGAGCTTCCTGTTTGGGCAATGACCTTTCAATAAATTCAGTTGATTTTGGATCTGTTCTTTGCTCCTCGATCAACTTGTTTTTTGTGATCGGGTCAGAATTACAACTACCTTCACCTAATACGGAACTGTCACAAACTTGAGAAAATGTATCATCCAATCTAGAAATGTGCATTCTTTTCTTTTGGTTTCTTTGGGGGTTTTGTTTTTGACTGTAGTTTCAACTACATCTTCTATCTCTTGTGAGATTTGTTTCCTCATAGCCCTTGTTAACAGCACAGGCAGGAAAAAGATTATTTTCCTCTTCTTTTTCCTCTTTGACACAAGGCTTTGTGGACACATTGGATTGTATAACGTTAACTCCCAGCGAAATCATTTCCCAGTAGCCGGGACACACCGCGATTTGGCAATTTAGGCCTACCCCCTACAGTGACTGTTCCAGAAACTAGTTCTGGGATTTCAAGTTAATTTGGTGGAGTGGTACTTTTGAAAACTCATCCCAACCCTTTAATCAGTACAAATCAGTCTGTGTTTATGATTTTCTGAAAGGTAGTGCATCTTCAGAATTAATTTGAGCACAACCTGTGTCACGCATGATGTATTGTTGTGGGTTAGTTTCATCATCAGTGAGCGAGACATGTCCTGGTAGGTGACACAGGTTTGAATTCTTCACTCACTTCTCCACTGGTTTTGACATGGTTGTTTTGGCCTTTACTGGTATGGCCTTTCTGGTACTATGGCATGCATTAGGTTTCCCATTTCAATTTTCACACTGCTGAAAGAAGATGCCCTTTCTTTTTGCGATAAGTGCAAGTTTGGTAGAATGGTCAACTTAGAGGCCCTCCCTGAACATGATTCAGATTTTTCACTGGTTTTTGGTATCGATTATCTGATTTTTGATTTTTCCACACGGTACGTAAGGTGGAGGGGCGGCTTATTCTGCCACGGTTTTCTATGGAAATTTGGACTTTGCTGAGTTATATTAATTTATGCGTGAGTGCATATCATCTGCGATTGTTGCTGCTTTCCCTCTGATTGGTTAATTTTACTACTCTCATCAAGATTAGTCGTATGAATATCACATGTACACATTGTTTAATTCCTCTATCAATATCATTGTCTCCAACTCTTAAAATCTCCTTTCACCTCCTTAGCAGTCAACCACGATCGAGCAACTGTTTCTTTAGTGCTGCCAAATTCTACATGTGTCTGTTTTGGTGTCTTGTTTGGTACCCCTACTTTCTGTCTATAAGCCTCAGGACTAGCTCATAGGCTTTTTAGTAATGGCCTGTTTAACTGTATCGTATCAGCACCGCCAATACCAAGGCAAGACGTCTCGTTGCTTGCCTACGAGAACACTCTCGTAGTAACAAAGTCCAACTTGTTTTTTGGCCAATTTTTAATTTTGTGCAATTGTTTCAAGTGGCATGAAATATTTATCACTCACTTTCCTGAAATTTGGGTACAAGCCTAATGTGACGGTTACATCAAAACCAGACGCAGTAAGATTCACTCTTTTCTTTGTGCTTTGCACACTCCAATTTTTTAGTTTCAAGTTGCATTTCTATTTCTTTCTGTCTAACTTCTGCCTGAATCTTTGAGTTTCAATTTCTATCTGCACTCGATCCGTTCGTGGGATTCTAAGTTTCATTCTTCAATTGCTAATTCTTTATCTGCTTATTTTTCGAATTTTGGTTCTATTCAATGCAAGACTTTCATCATCTTCCATGGGAATAATTTTCTCTGCAAACGATTGATCCACACTTCATCTACCCATGTTTGAATGATATGTTCTTGATAATTGCTTCCTCATTACTGATTTACCACCTGCCTCAATTAAGTTTGAAATTGTCCAAAGATCTATTGTTTCACTAATTGTCAAACAGCCTCCCAGTCAGGTTCTTCACAATTCTTGAGCATTAAATGCCATTGTTATTCACCCTCTGTCGACAATGTAATTTGCAAAAATTTTAAACAACAAAATTTGAACAAGACACAGAATTTTTCAAAACAATGTTGTGCTTCAAATTTTTCTACAATTTTGTTTTCCGGCGGACTAGCCCCCAATTGTTCTGTTTACGGAGACGTACCAAGGTCAGAAACGTACCCTCCCGTGGTTTCATACAACAAAATTCACAATGACTATTTTAACAAGATATGTTACTTGACCAAAGAAATGTAAATTCAAAACAATATTTTATATAACATAAATGATTCTGATCAGTCATATAATTAACAATGCAACAAATTATTATCTATATTTCTTACCTATTTAAATCAAATTAAACACACACACCATCTTCAATCCTCATATAAATTAAATTCAAGTTCAACTGTTGGTGCTCACCAGTCGCTTGTCAAATCAGATCTCACATAAATCTTGGCGACACAATTCGTGCTGTTATAGGACAGTTTAAACTCGTTTCGCGATCGCAAAGTCCTTTGGTCTAGACCGGCCGATTATTTTGCAAACTCTTAGAGACTTGGAGAAACACTGGAATATAAATGCAGCTTGATGGTATAACATTTTTGCCATACAGGTACTCAGTGATACAGGTGAATGTCAAACTGTAAGAAGAAATGTCTGCTGGAATTTAATGTTAACCTTTTGTTTTTCCAAAGCACCAAATTGCTGACGACTTCTGACAACTTTTCAGAATTGTAATAACATTGATTTTTTAAATCAAATGTTTAGAAAGTTCTCCACCAGTCTGTTTGCGAGGTCTACACCGATGAAATCCTGTTGACACTGGCAAAGAAGAATAACTTGCAACACCATTTGTCCTTAGCAAAATTCCCATTATGCAAACAAACACCGGAGACAAGATACATTTCGTCATCTTTCCAGTTCGCTCAGTGAAAAACATGTGTAAAGGAAGTCCACATCCTGTACCTGATATGTCTTGACATCGCAATTACACAAAGTTTATTGTTCATCAACAGGTGTCCAATCTTGCTTCCTATAGGTACAAGAACCTCTATTCCATTCTTAGAATGTAGATGATAAGACACTGTGATCATATTGTCCTTGACTGCAAACATATTCTGACATGTTTCTTCAGATGTCTTCACACACTATCTATTTAGAACTAGGTCCATCAGATAAGCATGGCTTATTGCACAACACAATTGCCAATTTCATATTTTCAGTCTCCCCTCACTCATAATTTATATGATTTAATTTAACAATGATTTCATAATAATAATACAGAAATATATATATTCAGAGTCTGTCACAACCTCCCCTTAAAGGAAAGTAAGTTTGGAAGTACATGAAAACTTTTTTTTCCTGTACTTTTGTTGGCACTTCTATGTACATGTGGAGGTCACAGTACACTAACGCGTTCGTCTCCTCATAGTGAAGTAGATAATTCATAATTTTCACCAGATCGTGCACTTCTGGACAAAAGCATGAAACTTGGCCAAACCTTCCTTGGGGTCTGTAAAGCAATTTCAGAGGGGTGCCCCAAATTCGACCCAATAATGACGTCATATCCAGCCCTTTTTTTATACATATTTCGTAGTAATGTTAAAATAATTACTTTCATAATCATTCAAGTTTAGTATCCATTAAGCTTGAGACATTAAGAGTGCCAAATTATCTAAATCTTTGAATATTGGTAAGTAGAGGTCAGTTTTGGGGTCATTACAGGCATACCTCCATTGACCAGTTTTTGTGGCTGATAACGTAGTTAAGTTTGGTGTCAAAGTGTCCAAATCCAAATTCAATATAGAATATATATAATTATTTAAGGTAAAAATAAATATAGTACTAATACAAAAGCGACGTACACAAGATGAATGGTCCAACAGAAGAAAAGTCAATCCACTGGACGTTCTGTCCAAAACAGCTTGTATTATGTGTTCAAAATTATCTGGCAATTTTGCATAATGAACACAATAACGTTGGATTAAAATGAGGATGGTGTCAGAGTTCTTAAGCAGTGTTCGATGTAGAGGGGTTTTAACATGCACAATGCATGTAACATTGGCCCTGTGCACGTGCATGTAAAATTGTGTCCGTGGCAATGTAAATTTTGTGCAATTCAGACTATTTGCACGGAAAAGTTCTTTTGTGCATGTACTTTAATTTCCTAAATCGGACACTGTCAATAAGATACCCAGATAATTGGGTAGGATTCCTGAAGGGAACCTTGTAACTTGAGGGCTAAATACCATGTGACCTGATTACTTATCGAAACTGCTACGAAGTACCCAACAACTAGTTTCACGATACGGCCATTAAAAACAAGAGAATACTTGAAACACATGCATTTCTTTCCAGGTTCAAACGTAGAAAACCCCATCCAGGAACTCTGCGCATGATTACTGAAACTATCTTAAAGAAAATATAAAACTGAACAAAACAAAAAACAATGAAAGAGCAGCTTTTGAGCGTTTCCTTGGCGACGGTCAACGCAGTATAGAACACACTGCTTGGGCTCCCCTAGAAACTTCTAATTCAGTTATGAAAGCTGGCGCATGACAAGAACCTGGTGCAACCATCAGTTCAGAACCCTATACTTGGGCAAAGCTTCAACGGAAATAAAGGCTTTTGCAGCTCACAAATACTTTTGAGGATATCTTTTTTCTAGATTTGGAGATGATGATGATGTAACCTGGTCAAGGCAGTCTACAAAAATTATTTCACCCCCGACCGGTGCAGTGCTACAGCCATCATTGTCATTCGGAAATACAATTGAAAAGGCAAAGAGTATGGGGCTTTTGAGGAATGTAATATGTTACAGAATTTCAGTGAAAGAAAGGGACTTCTTGAACCAAGATAAAGATGATGACAAAAAGGCCACTTTCAATACTTTTGATATCAACAGTGCTGGATGTGATATTGGACGTGCACTTGCTATAGCCAAGACTCGTGCTCTAATACCAGAGTGCTTGACGCACTAGCAACTGGTTCTTTGTCAGGAACCGTATAGAATGGTTCCTGAAAATGTCAGAGGGGATTATGAAATATTCTGGGTTATCAAAAAGACTATGATAAAGGTCTCTGCATGTACATCACAAATGATCCATCTTAGAACTCTTAGAGGCTATGGTTGGACTGCTAGATACTGCTCAGGATGTTGACAACACCTAAAGTCGTAGTGAGACCTTGTGCTACCTGAAATACTCAAAGGAGAGAACTGCTGAAGTCTGGCTGCAGGAAATTACCTCTATGGTTTTATAGTGAACTGCAAGTGGCTCGCCCAGTATTTTTTTGCTCTGGACTTTGTGTGACTTGTCATGGAAAAGGTATCCCGTGACTGGGTATCCCAGAAACGTTTAATTTCAGGCTTTTGAATTTTGAACCAATTTTATTCTGACCTGAAAATTTCAATTCCAATTGCATTCTTGGTTTGCATGGAACGTAAACCCCACCCACCCTGCCACTGTGGAAGTACAACACAAAAGGTTACATTTGAGTTATCATGGTTAGTAAAAAGTCCTTTTGCAAAACTTTATTCGTTTCCTTAACAGATCTGGACACATCAGGGCAATGAAGAAAAAAACAACAAATAGAAATAAAAAATAAAAGCGTATCTGTAGGTTTCAATTTCACAATGATACGTTGTGCGGCGTACGTGCAGAAATCTTTCAAGTGTACAACACACTGGCCAAAAGTATCTTTTTTTTTTTTTTTTGCAGACATGCAGAAAAGGGAATTTTATATTCCAAATTGATTTAAAATTGTATCAGGAGTTCTTGGCTACGCATTACGTAATTATTGCCAAAGTGGGGTTTACAAACAGAGGATGTTTCCCAGAATCAAGTCGTGCGAAAAACGTTTAATATGATTTGATTAAGAAGCTGGCTAATGCTAAATTGTCGATTGTACTCCAGGAAGGAATACAGGCAGAGGAAACGTCAAAAATGGCTACCAAAATAGTCCTAAATGAACTTTACGAGTTTGTCAGGGTTCTAATCTAAAGTTAGGGAGAAAATTTGGTGATGGTTGTATGGACCGGAAATGAGAAACTGTCAATAAAAGATTGGAGCACGTTCACCCCCGTTGGACTCGGGACATTAATGCAAAGAAAGAAGGTTTTTTTTCCCCCCCCCAAAACACCCCCCCCCCCATGATAAACCTGAAAAACAACTTTTAAATGGCACGTTGGATATCGTTTGTCATGTAAGTGCAACGAGTAATTTACAAATGATTTACGTAAACCAAGTGAGATGATCATTAGAATGCATTCAGGTGTCTCGGATTTCTCAGAATAGTTAAGACCACCGTCTTCCATTGGCTTTATCTCGTTTCCGTCCACAAAACCATCATTGATTTTCTCCCATAAAATTTTAAGTACAACCCGAATGACCCGTACAATACAATAAGCCATATCTTGTTGTCTGTGCTGTATTCTTTTTGGAGTGCAATCGACAAGTTTCGTTTGCTGTTCCGTTTATCAGCCATATTTAGGGAACGTATGCAGTGGTCAAGAATCCATGGTAAATTTGAAATCAATTGGTGATATGAATTTAGGCCTTTTCTGAATGTTGCAATAATTTTGGCCAGTGTGTGTACATTCCTCAACGACGAAATGCATCATGTCTTGTAATGAAACAGATTTTAAAAAGACAAAAGTTTCAAATCAAAGACGTTTATTACCAGCTTTCAAATTTGCAATCTTTGTTTTAAATAGCATCAAAAAGTAGTATGAGGTGCTTGATAGTGCCATTTTGGGAATATACGGCCGCAGCATGTCACTTTTTTGTAATATCCAACAATATCTAATTATTTGTGAAATTGAATAGGCCTATTTGTTCATGAAACTACATAGTATTTACCGTTGATATGAAACAAAAATCAAGTTATTTAGATGATTATTATTTTTTTACAATGATAAAATTTGTTTGACATAATTACAGAACTGCCCTTTACTGTAGGCATGCCATGTGGTGGAATTTGATACCAAATTTGGTGAAATTTGATATCAAATGACCTCCGATGACCTTTAATGACCTATAATGACCCCAAATGCTAAGATACCCTATTAAAAGTATCTTTAAGACAATCTTCATGTCCCAGGCTTTAATTTGATACCACACATGATAGGTTTCTGAGGAATTTCCATTTTGACATAATTAAGCAATATGCAAAAAAGGGGGCGGGGCATATGACGTCATTAATGAGGTCCGATTTTCGGGCACCCCTTCTAAGTTTGCTTTGTACACCCCAAGGAATGTCTGTGCCAAGTTTCACGCTTTTGTCCAGGAGTGCACGATTTTTATGGTTATCTACTACACTAATAAGGGTTACAAAAAGTATATATTTGCCTAGGTTCCAACCTTTAGTTAAAGAGGTATAGCCCCGTAATGGTTCAAGGTCACCCTGGGGGTAAATGCTCCGATGTTGTTGAAAGTGGTGTCAATGATTCCTTGTGTCATACTGAAACAGAAAATGCTTTTTTAATTGATTTTTGATATCACCATTGCGAAATCCAGGGAAAGTTCTGGTGACCCCCATAGACCATGTAGACCCTTGCGACATTTTGCTATGTAACTAGCCAACCAAATGTCACACACTGTAAAATAATACATTTTTGGATCCTGTGAGACAATACAAACAACTTATCACCAGTTTCAACGAAATCTGAGCATTGGGTAAATTTTACCCCAGGATGACCTTGAACCATGCATTATGGGGCTATAGCGCTTTAACTAAAGGTCGGAACCTAGGCAAATATATACTTTTTCTAATCCTTATAAGGAGACGAACATGTTAATGTACATTAAACACAATTTGACTCGATTTTAAATTTTCCCCTGTAGTAACATTTCCCCCCTTGAGGAAGGGGACAGCAGTCTGAAAATTTGCACCCCATAATTTTCTGACTGTCTGGTCCCTATTGAATGAAAAAACAGCAAGAAAATCAACTTAGCCCCAATATCGTACGGGAACTGTTTCATTGACATACCAACCCACACTACTAGACTGTTAATAACTTACCATGCAACTTCCACTTCAAAGAGGCATGAGGACATTTCCAACCCAGGTTTTTTGCATATTTGGAATGCTTACCAATGTATTAGATCACACCTGAAGTGAATAAGCCGAATACGCCGTCTTTATGTAATAAGATGTTGATTTAGTAATTTTGTCGTGCACGACAGAATTTCAAAGCATGGTTTCCAATAGGGACGGTTAGGATAGCAGGCCAGTTCAAAACAAGGTTTGCGGTTTTCTTTCGTGCTTGTTTGTCCAATAAACCTTCGAAACGTTCTTGGTAGATGGTCTACAACCGATCATTTGCAATTTGAGAGAAATTTGTATCCTAAAAAATCTCCTGTCACTTAAAAGAATTTCGTGAAGAAAAAAAAATATACTAGTCTCATAATACTCCTTTTTTATTAAACAAAAAATTGTTTGATACGTTGAGCAAAATAACCAATTTACCTATCACATTATTCGTTAAGACTATCAGGATTTCAAAATTAGGATCCATTCTTTATTTATTACACTATTAAAAGCCGGAACGAATACCATAGGTATGGTATTGTATAATCATCCCACCTTAACACTTAAGTGACCGGGGGGGTTCCTATGGACCCCCAAAATTTGTTTTCGCGCTGGCCGCTTTACGCGTGGGATTTTTGCGCCGAAATTT
>JAMKCH010011893.1:0-27007 GCA_023653785.1 Ophioderma brevispina | reverse complement strand
CAGGGGGTTGGAGAGGGGGATGGGTGTGCAGGGTGTGGGGAGGGTTGGGGAGGGTGTGGGAGGGTTGCGGGGGTTGGAGAGGGGGGGTGAGGGTTTGGTGGGTTGTTGGGGAGGGGAATAGCGGGTTGCGGGGTGTCGGGAACGGAAAGGGGCGGCATGTTACAAGGTTACGGGTGGGGTGGGGGTTGCGGGATGAGAGGTGTTAAGGAGGGGGGGGGGTGCGGTGGGGGTTGGGGGGGGTCGCAGAGTGTGGGGGAGGGGTGGGGTGTTGGGGATGAGGGGGTGTTGTTGGGGATGAGGGTGGGGTTGTTCGGGAGGGCTGTTGGATGTTGTGGGGTGTTGGGGAGGGGTGTTTTTTGGGGGTGTTGGGGAGGGTGGAGATTGCCGGGTTTTGGGGAGGCGGGTGGGTGTTGTGTTGCCATTATAGCATGTGAGTGATCGCGACATTCGGCGGAGACATATTTTATGCATTGCATAAATACAAAGTTCGCCTGGTTTTTTTAAGAATTGGGGTATTTTGGAGGGAGGATGCTAGTGAGAAGGCATTATAAACCGTGGCAGAGCTAATAGGGGCAAGAGGGGCACTGTCCTCTTAGAATAACCCAGGTTAAAATAAGAAATTTTGATGAAAAATCAGCAAAAATTCAGTCGGATTTTTACCCCATTTACATTCCATATCGGGAATTTTCCCTGCCGAGCTTTTGACCTTCAGAAACCACAAGGCTGCCAGATGCTATAGCATATAAGGCCCTTTTGAATTTTCCTTTTTTTTAAGGTTTTAATTGTTTTTTGCTTTTGAAAATTAAAATCTTAAATAATTTCTGTATTTTCAAAAAAATATTTTAAACTTTTAGTTCACCTTTTCAGTCAATTTTGGCAGTTTTGTCTGGTGAGACAAATCGAAACCTGATGAAAATAGCATAATCATTGTTTTTCGTCGAACCCTGGAATTCCACTATACATGCTAAAAAGGCCATGTACAAAATCTGATATGATGCAGCATTCGCAATGCAGGTATGTCGTTACTTCCCATCCCGAGCATGTGTGCCCGATTCAATGGTATACCAATGTGTAAGGATTTGTAAAAAAAGGTTGAAATAGTGAAATCTGGGAAATAAGAATAATGAAATGGTGATCCTTATGGGCTGATGAAAAATAGGGAAACTAATAATTAAGTTATAAGGGCCTAACCTAGCATGGTGTAGATAGTGGTGCCCTGTACTATTGGGGTTCCCAAATTGATTCTGTGCCCCCTCCAAGTGGTAAAGGGGAAAATTGTGCACGCTAATCCATTACAAAATCAATAGTAAGATATTAAGACCAAACTTCACTGAATCAGAGGTTATTTAGGGGGAGAGCCCAGGGGTAAAAATTCCTAGGGGCAAAACATTACGCGATTACCTCATATAGGATAAAAAAACCTCTTATTTACACAATGTATTGCTAAACCCCCTGTTTTTCCTGAATTTGAAACGGGGGGGGGGGGCGGCAAACACCCCTTGGCACCGCCCTGGTGTTATTGGTGCCAATTTGTGCATACGCATGCACATTGTTTCAGGAATAGAGGGGAGAATACCGGGGTGTCATGCATTTTGTATCCTTGCCACTCGGGGCCATAACAGAGTAACTATCCATGTGACATGGAGTGTAATGAAGGATAAAACATAGTTTTGTTTCAAATCCAGTCAGACAACAACAGGAATATATAAAAAATGATTTACAAATATATGAAATTGTTCATCCACTTCACCAATAAAGCTAATAAAATTACACAGCACTGTGGAACCACCACAGCAATGTTATTTGATCTATCATAAAACAACATACAAAGTCTGGCAACAATTTGAACATAATAAAAATAACCATTCTAAGGGGGGGGGCCATCACTTCACCGCATGCATGTGCCCGTCTCGCGCCATTGTACTGATAATGTAGTTTTAAATTTGATTAAAAACAAATGGTTTGTTGATTTTGTTGCTAAACAACTGTAACGATAACATAATGTTCTATATAGCTATAGAGTCGAACCCAATGCAACAATGACACACAAATTTAAGTAAAAATACAAATACAATTGACTGCAGAGGATACAAGAGTTACTGGCGTGTCAAAGTGATAATTTAAAGAGGGCGTTACAAATTGCGGGCAAAAATTTATTTATTATAGGCTTTGTTTATGAATGTACCAAATTACCATTTTTTAAACAAAATACATTCAAATTCAGAAATAATGAATATTATATTATAAATTGATGAGAATAATAATATTTTATTAGTTTTTTTGTTTTTGTGAATTTCACAAATCAAACTTGTACTATAATGCAGGATGATACAGGATTTATTAAGAGGTGCGGGAGGGGGACTGAAAAAAGTGGATGTTTTTGTTCAGTTTTAAACTAAGCCTACGAAAATTGACATTCACTTTTGTTGAAAACATCTCATCACCAAAAGTGGACCTCCTCTTGTCAAATTTTCTCTAAATTTTGGACCTTCCTTTTATTAAAAAAAACATAAGCAAAAATGAATGTATTTAGAGATTACTGCCAGAATCATTGTGTTCCCTCAAGGTCACAGCAACAAGTGAGATCCTACATGCTTGTGGAATTGTGATTAGACAAAAAAACAATAGTTCCAAGTTCATGCTGCACACAAAAATAGGGAGAGCGTGGCCTAGCGGTTAGGGTGCTGCCTCTGGCGCAATTACCATCAAAATCCCCGAGGTTCGAAATACCAGGTGGGGTCGTGGGCACTTGCTGGGAATTTATTCGGGGTACTATCATTCTGGATTTGATCTGATACCCAGCTATGATTAAATACAGAATACGCTCTCCTCCATGGTCCTTGGAAATTGGGCAAATGGATAATGAAAGCAATCCCGTCCTTCGGAGGGACGTTTAAGCCGTCGGTCCCGGGTAGAGCGTCATTTTCACTGGTACATTGTAATCGCAGTCAGTGTCGAATAAGAGTGGGGTGTGGAAAACCCCTTCCTGTAATAGTTACCAATCCGCCCCAGCTCAATGTAGGGCATGTCACGGAGCTTTTGTCCGTATCATGGTATAAACGCTTCGTTTTTTTTGGTTTTTCTTTGGGGCCCCGGATCAGCACACTAGCTGAACATTATTTAATTCTCTGAATTACGCAATCGTCAAGCCATTTCAAGACTTGTGGATACGAGGGCACAACACACAAACGCACACATTTGATTTATGAGACATTTTACCCATGTTTCATGTTTTTAATTAAGGAATTGATGAGAATTTATGCTTGTTTAAACAAAAAAATGCATCAGGGATAGAACATTTCCTCTTTTAAAAAAATTTATAAATATCCCAAATAACCATAATTCAAACAGTTATAAAATATGGTGTGCAAACTGATTTAACTTAATTTTGTTGCAGTTCAGAGAAAAATCATTTTAAATAAAAAATAGAAAACATAACACATAAAAATACACTTTTTGCAAAAACCACCAAACAGCACCAGGGGGGGGGGGATTGGGAAAGGGGTTTTCACCCTACTCGTTTAAAAAACTGATGTGCTCATATGGGAGGCGTTTAATAGCTTATTAATGTCCCCACCAAAGGACAAATGCTTTCAAGGTTTTTGGGCCCCATGTCTTAAATGAAACCAGGGGGGAAAAGTGGGAATGATTATCAGCAGGAGCCTCTTATAGAATTGTATACCTGATAAATCCCAACCACATTTTTGTTATTTTCCGTTTTTAGCAATTCACTGATTAGCCTTAAGTCAGAGGAATCCCTTCTTGATTTAAAATCCACATCTGGTTTAGAGTGTGTTTGTGCAAATGCATGAAAAAATTTTGGGAATTAACCTGAAATTAAAAAATCAGTAGGCACACCCCAATTCTAATCGAAAGGGATCCCAACTTATTTTGAGCCGAATAGTTTAGTCATTATCCCAATGAATCAGTTGTGCACCAATTGTTTTTTAAAAATCTGGGTAAGTATGGGGATTTTGTTTGCCTCACAACCTTATTTTCGTATTATCTATTTTTTTTTATTACTTATTTATTTTGTTTATTATGATCGTCTGCAGAAGTCAGCTTAGGATTATTATGGTAGTATGGTCTGTGTTGTGTGTAATGTGTGTGGTCAAAACGTTAACCTAAAGGCCCCACTCAGAGATTCCTGAGGGAGGGCGCCCTCAATTCAAAAAAAAATGTGTTTTTGCATGTACATAATGCCTTGTTCATATACTAATCACGTGTGAAATTTTTTTTTTGGCTGAGCTTAAATCGAATTCCTTCTATAGGAAACTCACAACTTTGTTATAAAATTCGGATCCGGAATTTTTGTTATACACAGTATCCCTATGGGACGTAATACTACAAAAAATGTTTACTGCATCAAAACGAAAAATCCGATTCATTCAAATTCTGATATTGTGCATTTAGTGTTACTATCTTTAGATTATTAGTTGAATATTTTCATTATTACACCAAAAAATAATATTTCGAAATCTATGGATCAGACTTTAATATATTGCATGCGTATGAGTTCCGTTTAAGCCTACGATGCATGTACTTGGTGGAAAGAGGGGGAAGGGTGGGGTGCATGTTGGGAACATGTGCCAGGTGGCTTTTGTGACCTTTTGCCCCATTCACAAACCGCCACGGCAGAAACCCTAATATATTGCATGACGTATGAGTTCCGTAGGCCTGCGATGGTTGTAAACTTGGTGGAAAGGAGGGCGGGGTGGAGGGAGGTGACATCGTTGTGACCTCAAGTGACCTTGGGACTTCATGGACCTTTGGCCGCATTCACAAACGCGACGGCAGATGACACTTGCGGACCGCAATGTATTTTTATTTGATTATTTATGTGTCGTCATTGAATTTATTTATACTTTTTCTTTATACTTGTATTTCTTTTATAATTTTATGTATTTGATATCTATGTTGTTAAATTTATTGTTAGGTCTTTCTCACCAACAGCCCTCCAGGTGTAACATTAGCATTTTCAAAGAATATTAATGAATCAGAATAATTTAATTGTTGAACCTTAAATATCGGGCAAATAGGAATATAGTACATGTATTGTTGTCACTAGGTAAATTTTAGGAATGGTCTGGTTATCAGTGAACTTATATTACTCAAACCCTGTATTCTAATATAATAATGAACACCCAAATACATGAAACATTCGGCAATTACATGATAAAACATTCAAAAATAAAATTATATTTATCTCGCATCCAGAGCTAGTAGCAGTGCTATACATGTATGCATTATCTGGGGATCTTATATAATTATAGCTATATATGCACAGAATGCAAAGGGAAACAAATCTAGGTCTGTAGGCCTGCTGAGCTGTTTTACACCAAAGAACATGTGCAGCCTGGTCATTATGTGTAATGGCTCCATTCCAGGCACATGGCAGAAAGCAATTGTGACAACGACTTATAGGGACAAGCCTTCAAAGTTCACCCATGGTCAATATTGTAAATATATACAATTTGAAGTTACCAATGCTGGTAGCTGTGTGTTATTGTTGATCTTGTGATCATCGATCTAACATTTGGAAATTTACAAAAAGTGAACATAATACAAAAGAGATATCTGTTATGGTCTAGAACAGAAGAGAACCTAATAGCAACGCATAAAGGAAGTGATTAGGCTAAGTGATGGTATATAGTGATAGGTCCACAATTAGGGGGGCGTTGCTAGATTACAAATAATCATAGGGAACTGATTGCTTGACAGGAACAAATCCCCATGATTCCGCAGACGAGTAAATAATTTGTCAGGAGAGGGCATCAGATCATGAGTTTCAGCTATCTCATCAGATGGTGTAGCACTGTTGAAAAACTTAGCTGGAATTTTGTTTTAAAGGTGAAAATAACCAGGTTTTCCGCCGTAAAAATGTGAAAATTTGATTTTTGCACATGGTGTAAAGGTCTATCAACAAATTTTCCCCCCTCCTAAAAAGATTATGCTGAGAACTGTTTCTTTGGTACCAAAATTGTGAATTTCTAATTTTCCCCTATAGGAGCAAAAAAACAAAATTCCGGCATTTTTTGTATCGAAATATATCATTTACGCAAGCACCTTTCATTTTTCATTTTACTTACTACTTTCTGTAATCCAAATAAAAGTAAGGACTCTACTTGAATGTCGAAATCTGGTATGAATCACAACATATCACAGAAATATTTATGTATGACTGATCGCTTGTTGCAACCCTTAAATCAAACCTATTTCTGAGTGACTTGTAATTACATTGTTAGGCGCAAATGTGGGGGCAATTTTATTTCACCTGCAGTTTGTTATTCTGTTGATCATCATAAAAAACATGCAATGAGGCAAATATCATGGACATGGAGAAGGTTGAAGGGCTAAAGTTTTATTTACTTTTTTTTTTAAGTTAACAAAACACACAATGACACAATGCCAGAAAAATAATTTTGCGAAACAGGAAATGTAAATTTGTAACCACCTAATTTATTAACAGAAAATGTTGATGATTGACAATACGTCTTTGTGTTGGTTTCTTAACAGCGCAGGGAGGATATGGGAAAGAGTTAAGCCTGAACTGCCCAAACTAGTTCATGAAGATATTTTGAATGAATATTTTCTGTTCGATTCTTGGTCAGACGGATGAGCAATGTTGTCAAAGCAAGTTTTCATTTTTTTGGTGAAAAGTTTAGAAAATATGAAAGAAAATGCTGAAATATTGTACAAAACAAAACAATGCAGCAATGCCTTTAAACACTATTTTTAGCCTCACTCAACTGTCTTTTTGTGGCATTTAAGGAGCCTGTCTCCGCAAATTAAATTTTATTTTTTTTACCTTTTTTGGTCCTAATTTAAACTAAAACAGTGCCCCGACATTGCAAGCGAAAAAAATCCACTTGTCGATGTGGTCACAAGCCGTTACCACGGTACATGGCATTCTTGGTTTTAAGGTACTTATGAATTCTATTTTGTTGGAAACTATATTCTTTAAAAGACAAGCCGGGCAGCTTTAAAATTACAACATTATTTTGGTTATTCCTTTTGGTCAATGCATTTGTTACAAAAATGGCTGTTAAACGAAGGTGCTTGTTCCGATTTATTGTCTGTTGAGTTCTCTACTTGATATGAGAGGGCCTGGTACTTGACTTCATCCCAATCATGCAAGTCACCGTGGGAAACAAACTTAAGATTTTGATGGTAGAAGAAATAATGTCTATTGCCAAGCCCTATTCAATACGGTTAACCAAATTAAAAAACAATTTTTTATCTTCTTGGGGATGAAAATGGATTTAAAGGCTCAAACATCAGGACGACAATTATAAAAATACTGGCTTTTTCAACTGATATAACTGATATCAGACATCGATACTACTTCTTCTTGGTAAATCGGGGGGGGGGGGTCCCTAAGACGATCGGAAAATGCACCCTTACAATCTATAATCACATAATTTTGCATTGTAAACATTTTAGCGATATAATATTTGTCTAATTTATGAATGAATTTTAGAAGAGAATTTGCAAACCATAAAAAACTTTTATAATCCATATAGCATCAGAAACCACAAATTTTTTTTACATTGTTTTTAATTTATTTGTTAAATATTTCTGATTTTTTTTATTGAAAAAACAAAATTATATTAGAATTTACAACACACTAGGCATTTGTACAGTAAAATGTTATTTTTCCCACAACACAGGACCGCGCAACTTTTTACAGTATTCTGTCTGCTTTGATGTCCGATTTAATCAAATAAAAAGCATTGGAAAATAAAATTACAAATCAAAATTGCATGAACTAAAAATAAACAAATACTTAAGTTGTAGCCCCTTTAAATTAATGGAATTGAAACAAAAACTCACTCATAATTAGGCCAAACCTATACAAGAGCTACCACCAGCTTTTTCTACACTCGTACAATCATTTCAATGTGAAACACCTTGATTGAAACCCTTTGCCATCTCACAATGCAAAATCACATGGGTTCAATTATTTACAATTGTAACTTAAGAGGGCACTATCCAGTGATTGCCAAATCAGAAAATCAAAACAATCAAAAATCATATTTTTTGATGTATAGCTACCCTAATACCCTCAAGTTATATAGGCTGAATGCAACTAATAACAACTCGGATGGTTTTGTGGGTTGTTTGTGTTTTATTACTGTAACGAACGGACACTTTCACAAGCTAATATTTGAATGGAGTTCTATCTTTGCACACTGCGGGTTTTCTTTCCTCTTCTTTTTTGTGTCATTTTGCATTAGAAAAAGATACAATTTTTGGCAAATTCTACAGTATAGACTACTGCAAAATGTTAAATACTTTTGACTCTTTTTGGTAGATCACTGAGTGCCTTTAAAAAAAATCTTGTCAATATTGGCTGTATTTGTGTATCATGTTCATTCCTATTAAGAGGTCAAATAGTGGATTCCCACCCTGGGAGATCTTTGAAGTATCAAAAAATTGAATACAAATGACATACAAGTGTTATGGGCTAACCTTGCATGACAATTCCTCTGCTGACAAGTTCCCTCTGCTTTGAGACCCAGAAAAAAAAAAATTTGGCATGAACGAGAATTGAAGGTATTATAATAGACCCACTACTTTGAAAAGAATGTTGATATGTGGTTGTGTGCATTAATTGGTGGTGGAATGGGCTGCAAGCAAGTTTTT
The DNA here is from genome assembly GCA_023653785.1 of Ophioderma brevispina. Lineage (NCBI taxonomy): Eukaryota > Metazoa > Echinodermata > Ophiuroidea > Amphilepidida > Ophiodermatidae > Ophioderma > Ophioderma brevispina. The sequence continues at coordinate 18,361 of JAMKCH010011893.1, read as the reverse complement.
ATTAAAATAACAGTAATCTGTCTCTAAATCACATAACAAGGTTCCGTTTTTTCACATTCTTTATTCTCCCCGCCACAGCTAGGCTTTGAATGACGCATTATTCAAGTTGACATCTGATATGCTTACAACCTGATCATCTTTTGTCCTTTGCTATTTGTGTTATAATAGTTTTCGTTCAACTGCATTGTGTACCTTTTGGGAGGGTGAAAGCTGCCTCTGCAAAGCAAATCTTGCTGAGACATCGGTACCCAGTGTTCATCAATCTGCTGCTTTTATATAGGTAATTGACAAACCCATCTGTTATTACTACTTTTGAGTAATAGTCCATGAATACGCTTGTTATGCACCCTACCAAAAAGGTGTAAACAAAGGGTGCTCTTTTCACCATAAAACTGTGATGTCTTTACGAGAAGTTTATACCCTATTGAAATTTTGTGTCAGTCCCTCCGCATAATATTTGTTACGCTTGTCCCTCAGCATAATATTTGTTACTTCTCTTGACAGGGACTTGCAATCTTTACGCAATTACAAAAAAAGACAACTATTAAAGTGTATGTCATAATAAGATGGTCACCTCGTCCCTCCCTATTTTTCCAAGTATGGGTAACAGGAACCTAGGAATTGTGGCTTCATCAAGCCTGCATAGGCAGATTCCCCCGCTTTCAAAAGTTCCTTGCTATACTGTGTTATCTTCCAATGATTTGGCAAAGAACTCTTCACTAAGTCAACTGGTTTAGCACAAGCAAAGATGGTGATAAAATACCCACACTTCTCAGAATCATCACCTCTTCTGGCAGAGTTCTGCATTCTTTCCATCATTTTCCATTATGGTACTCTTGTACAAAACTCGGGCCATGACACAAACCATCTCAAACGCGTGGCCCTTGGGCCATGAATCAGAAAACTTGCATGCATGCCAATGATCAAATTTCACTCTTTTCTAATATCCCTAGACATGACCCGTTCACAAAGATTTTGGCAGAGGTATTCACAGGAGAGCAGAGCCTTTCCTTTATTTAAGTAAATCTTCAGAAAGTGAAAGATTGTAAAGTAGCGACATTTTTCTGTCTGAATCCAACCAAAAGATCAATCATTTTTTGAATGTAAACAATTAGTCTTGTTTACAACTCGTATAAAATACACACTGTGTAGACTTGTTTTTTTGTTTTGGATAAATTGAGTGTGTTGCTGTAGGGAAGTTGGGCAGGGCCGATAGCCAGGGGGTGGGGTTCGGACACCACCCCCCCCCCCAAAAAAAAATGGATGACAACGGCCACTTTTTCATGTTGACGGTCCGCTTTGTCAAGTTTGGCCCGCCTGTAGTTCCTATTGAATAACGGATTTGGTCCCAATACCATGGTCAATACTATGGCATTACGCTTACTACATTCTTATACCTACAGTTTTGTCAAAAAAAAACGCAAATCCCAATCCTGCCCCACCCTCCCTCTTTCCATTCCCAGATTTTGAGACAACGGTAAAAAAAATTGGGGGCAACCGCGAGGCCAGCAAGCGAAAAAAAACATTGTCAAATCCACCACCCCCCCCCCGGCAATAAATTCTGGCACGGGCCTGACCTTGGTTAACTGATATCACCATGAGAAATTTGGCAAAATAATGCTGGCTGGTTGTAGATTTTATTTACATCATTGGCAATTTGTTTGGCCTTAATGCAACTGTATTATCTGTAGATCTATTCAGCTCTTAATCAACATTCAGATTGCTGTTATTGTGCTTGCTAAAGCTTTCAAAGGCTCATGGCATATTGAAATAAAGTATGAGAGAGACTCCATGTATTCCTATATATAAATTTTTCAGAGGCCTTAAGGGAGTACCTCAGGCCTAGAAAAAATTATAAACCGATGTGCCTAGCTAGGTCAGGGGTTCTCGATTTAGGCCCCTACTGGGGGAGGGTGGGAGGTGGTTCATGGTGGGCAAATGTGTCATCACAAGATAAATCCTAATTAACTCATTCCTGGGTATTGTCTTTGGACAATCAAAGACAGAAAGCTCTAGTTAGATTTGGTACAATGGCTGTTCAGTTTTTTGAGAACCCTGGCCTAGGATATCTCCGTCAATCCCTTGCTGATTTCAATACATGATTGGGCCGGCCTTTTGTGCCCTAATAACAAAATGGTCAATGTATGACAGTGCCGGGTCGGCTCCAGAATTGGAAAAGCAGGGGCGAAAAGGAAAGTTTAAAAATTTGTGTGTTATCACCGACACATTGACTGGTTGCACTTGAAAAATTCTTTACACATGTAGTGTAGCTAGGAATTTTGTATCCCTGGCCACTTGATACAACAAAAACACTATTTTCAATACAGAGTTCTGCATGCATAATTCTGTTTCCGATAAATCACAGCATATAATCTTATTTTGCTCTACTACTTTTAATTAACCGATCCGGTGGCCGCCCCGGGACGGTGTGCTGGAAAGTGTTGGTTTTTTAGTTTCTAAAATTTAAAGATCATGCAAAACTTTTTGTTTTGAAAGCTTGATATTCTACGGAAATGGCAAGTTCTGTCTTTTTGGCTTTCTTCAAGTAAGGCAAGCTTGGCATTTCCCTTGTAATCAAAAGGTTCCAGTCTTTCAAAAGTGTATCGAAAACAGAACACATTCTACTTAATGCAATTATGCTTTTTCTTTTTAATATAAAAAATTTTTCTCTTTTTTTCTAATGTAATTTTCCCACAAATATTGAAACGTATTATTTATCATCTTTCATCAGATACAATGGTACGGGTGGCAAAGGTGGTAGGGCAGCCAGCGATGGTGATACTGTGATGAGAGGCGATGAATGAAACCCTAGCAGGCCTATATGCACTCCCATTGGTCTGGTGTTTTTCTTTGTGATTGTATAGCGAGATGTTGGGTACGTGTTATTGTATCTCCGGGTAACTTTCGCAAGTGGTTGTACACAAAAAAAACCCTGATAATCTCACTCATAGAAAGATAAACAAAAAGTGGTTACACTCATTTTCTTTTCCTATTCATGTCAATAATTGCAACCTCTTTTGAAAAACCAATATTTCAATCCATGGAACCAAAGTCATTGCGGCAGTGATGTCACTGCTGCTTAAAATTGGGCATTTGCGTTCAAACGCGACATACACGACGCAGTATAAATGCGCCATTTATGCACGTCAAATTTTGGCAACAACAACCCCCTTAATGGCGTGCATTATCCATGTATTATCCAGTTGGATGGGCAGGCTGTGATCATCACATTTTCTTGTTAATATGATAAACCAGGCCCACTGAATAAGAATATCCTATAAACCTCTGAAACATCTTCTAGGTGTCTGGCTCAAGTGTAAAACTTTGGAAATTTGTATCCTTAAATGTGCCTTGATTAAAGTCAGAGTCATATCAATGTAACACAGACTTTTTTGCTTTTAATTAGTTTTTATTGACTACTTTGATCGCAACTCATGGCCCTCCCCTCTTGGGCTGCAGTTCATGTTGGTATTATGTTTCTAGAACCTTAGGCATTGATTGTGTGATTCGGTGTGGCCAATTTTGTGACCCTCTGTCCCTGATGAATTTAGCAGAACTTAATGGAAGAAAACTTTGCAACTTTATCGCGCAAAGCCTGCTGGAATCATCAGTGGGTAAGTGTCAGCAAAATAAGCCACACTCCTTGTTATTCTTGCTCTGGCAGGTTATCCAAGGGCAAACACAATACTGTTTGCAAAAGTGAAATCATCAAATGAAACTCAGGCAGAACAAGAGGTGTTCTGGAAAGATGGAGGCCTACTGTGCAAGACTCCATGTACTTCTTACCAAGTAACTCACGGTGTGCAAGTACAGTAGTAACCATAATTGGAATCATGTGGACGGTACTCATTAAGGTTGTGAACTTGAAATCATACTAAAACTTGCTTAGAACAGTGTCCTCTTCATGTTGGTAAAAGTATCCATGTTCACATGGTCACAAAACTCCAGAGCTTTGGAACTTCTGAGATTAAAATTCATTATTTTCATTTCACCCCAGTTGTGTACACACGATGGCCGAAACTCAAAAAATTCACCCCTTGTGACAAGTCCCATCTGCTTCTCATATCTGAGTGTAGACTGGAAACTCAACACACCGGGAAGTCGTGACCTGCACGCGCGAAATCAACACAGGAATTTGTCACAGGACACAGGTCGTGGACCTTGACGATGTCACTTCCACTCCACTCCACAAAACCCCGAAGCTGTCCACACGGCACACAACACTCCAAAACAACTGGAGGGTTCTCGGAGTCAGTTCACCCCCTAGTTTTTTGAGGAATAAAAGAGTCACCTTGATAAAACTCCGGAATGTATACCCACTTGTATAGTCCACCTTAAGCCATGTTCAACGGTCACAAAACTCCAAAGGTTTGAAACTACAGAGGTGAAATTAATCCAATATTTTTACTTCACCCAAATTATGTCCACACGATTGCCGAAACTCTGAAATCATCCCTGACCATTCTCCTCCCGCTTCTCATCGGAAAGTGAGTGTAGACAGGAAGTCACCATACCGGAAGCTGTGCACTTTCGCAGGTAATATTCAAAAGCAGGAATTTGTCAAAAAAGGTGACCTTGCGAGGTCACCTACGCTCACTATCCCCCCCCGAAGCGTCCACACCGGCACACACTCAAAAACACTCCGGAGTGGTATTGGAGTTTGAGTTTCCCCCTAGTTCTTTAGGGGGATAAACCCCGCAGCCCTCGATATTAAAAATCCAGAGTTTAAACCTCCGAATGCGTCCACACGGGGGCCCAAAAAACCCGATCGACACTCCAGAGTTTTGAAACTCTGGTGTCAGCCTCTGTGTTGGACACGACATACTGTCAAAAACCCTGATTCGACACTCCAGAGTTTGGCCTCTGTGTGGACACGACTTATGTTTTAATTCATTCAAGTCTGGGTATTTGCAAGGAACACGAAGAATTTCATGGGTGCTTTAAAGCGGAACTGGCACTTTGACCAAAATATGAAATTCTTCAATTTGTCTCAAATGATAGTCTAGGCCATTGGAAGAACAGAGATATATTTAACACATACAAATACCAATACCCCAAAACAGATAAGGTATGAGGATATAAAGACATCCAGGTAATTTGTAGGCCAACTTTTAAGTTTTCCAGTAACTTTAATAACAAATGTGTAATACATGAATATTTTTGACTCGTACTCACTGACTAATTAATACCAATAAAGCTTATAGACCCGGTCAAACAGTGTGCATAGCGTGGGACACAAGCATACAGCGTGCCGTTTGTGTGAAACACCATGTTCACGTCTGATGAATTATTAAGCGTCGCCGGCGAAAGTTGGTTAAATTACAAAATCGTTCTGTTACACCATAAGGAAGCTGATTAATCATTTTGGGTGAGGGCTTTTGTATATAAAAGACTTTACAACCATGCAAAATAGCGTTTGAAAAATCTTGGGGCGAACTATTTTTCAAATGTGCGTGTGTCTCTTTAACTTACTGAGTAATATTTTATTGGTGGTTATTGATGTTTACAGCACCTGTCACCCAATACTTACAGGTCTTCACTTGGCACCTGGTGGGCCTGGTGTATATGGTGTAGGCACAGAGACCATGGGCAATAACTCAGGGAAATTAAAGTCCACTTTATCGGGAGCGACTTGGTTTAGTAGACGGATACAAAATTAACGTGTAGATATGTTATAGCCGGTCTTAAATTTGACCATAAACAAGACCACCCTAAGTGAAATGACATCCCAAATTCCTGCTGGTCAAAGATTTCAAGAAATCCAAAGGAAATCTCATCAATTTAAAGCATGTGTTTCAATAGAATTATATTGTAATTCCAAAGCAGGATACACACTGGGACAAAATAGTTTCAGCTAATAGCTCTGGTTATAAGACCCAATGTGAGACTCGAAAGCAGAAACATGTTCAATTACATACACTTCTGTCATCAGCATCGATCCCTGGTCCAATTTTATGACTCTTTCACTCAAAAACCTTAGTAGGTCTGTATGTCAAAGGTCATACCAATTTTCACATTTTCCCTTTTCTAAATTTCCCTTAGCACTACTTTCTGCCTCGGTCACTGTATATTACACTACCAGGCGTAGGGTCGCGAACGGCCTTCGGCCTCGCTCCTCAGTATTTGGCTTAATTCGGCTCAGCTTTGGCCCCTCGCCTGCCCAAGGGGCCACATAGTGCGGCTCTAAAAATTCCCTTGAATTTTATGTAAAGTTTCTTTACTTCCCCAGCCTTTCAAATAAGTTTATAGCATGCTTACTCCTGTACATATGAGGCAATTAAAGTAAATTTCATGATTCTAATACTACAATTTGTTTATGATTCTCTAGATATCCAGAAAATTCTTTAAAGGTTCTCCACTTTCAATTGATTCTGATCCTGCATTTTGTGTTATGAATGGGACCAGAAATTTTCTTCTCAGATTAGATGAATTTGCACTTAAGATTGGGCCATACATACTATACTGAGGCCAAAGCTTAGGCTGATATAACAATCTCAATTTCTTTGATGTAAGGAGGGGACAAGGCTGTGGATTACCGTCAAACCCTTTAACTTTGTACTCAGTTTAAAGAATAACTGGCCCAAGACTCAGTTGGGCCAGTTTGATCCAGTTTTACCTTTTACTGATCCGTATTGTGATCTTTGACCCTGTTAGAGGGATCTTGCAAGATTGAATTGCAGTATTCTTTTTAAATCCTATATTACACTCATATCTGCATATGGCCCTTGCTGTTTTATCTATATATTACCGTACTGATTCGAGTATAGTCCCACCCTTTTAAAAGCTTAAAAAATACCTTGAAATTTAGGGTGGGATAAAGGCCGAGTCTTGCCCGAAGCCGGAGGTGAAAATGTCTTGGTCTACTTGCTACTGTACACAAACCAAAGTTAGAACTGTTCAAAAATGCAGTTTTCCGATAGTACGTAGTTTTCATCCTCATCCTGATGTGGATTTCATCTTTTGTGATGTAACTAGCCATGTGTAACTGTAGTGATTTTTTTAGCAAAATAGTCAAAAGAACTGAACCAATTTGCCATCTGATACAGCGACAGCCATTTTTGATTTGGCGACCTCTATGACCTCCCAACTTGAATATTTGTTATTCAGAGTATTGTGAATAACATACTATGAAAATTTCTGTGAAATCTCTGAAATAATGGGAATTTTAACCTGGGATGAATATACCTATGGAGGGATAGGAATCACACACAAATCACCGTTCAGGTGTGCCTTCGGACTGATTTTTACACAAAGAAAATTAACAATTTTTAGGAAAACCAAAATTAATTTGTCAAACTTAATGTCAAAACTGCACCAGAAATACATCAAAGAAAATAAGTAATCAACTTTTGGAGTTATATCATCAATTTTGTAGGACTAGGTTGAGGACAAAAGTAGGTGTACATGTTCTAAATTTGGCAACCTGTAACAAATTGTTAATTTTGGAATAGTAACTGCTAATTTATAGCTTCAATTTCTAGAAATTCCTGTGGTACATTGTGAAATAAATGATAAACAACATGAGGAACATAGTATTAGTAAGCAATAAGTGTACACCAATATATAAAATCTAACATGCAATGTTAAAATGTAGTTTGAGCACAACATTGTGACATACAAGCCGAGGCACACATGAACGTAAATATTTAACACAGAGTAAATAGAGAGCTTCATATCCCTCTTAGTATATTAGTCCCAGTTTCAATTCAGTTATAAGCAATTTGAATACTGTATTTTAGAAATGTCATGATGGAAAACAAGGAAAGTGGAAAATTATACTGCCTTCATTAGGTACCCTCTGTCCCTACTCACGACCTTGATCAAAAATGTTCTTTTGGTTTCAGAAAACAAAAAATTATTTTTGTCCTGTTCAAAAAACTATTTTTGTCCTGTCCAAAAAAACTATTTTTGTCCTGAATTTATGAAACTGAATAATATTCAGTAGTTTATTTTTTTATCATGAAATATGGAAAAAGAGTGGAAAATATTGTAGAATCATGTCCGAATGAAGTAGAAAGCCTTGTGATTTTTGAACCAGTGACATTGTCTTTCAAAATTTAGGTTTGTTGTTTGAAGAAAATAGGTTACCGAATTTTGTAGTCGGAGTATGCCAAATTTTTAACATGGGATAATAAACGGATCTTTAGAATTTCCTGAAATTTTCCCAAAACTTGGGATTTTACTTGAGCATGGGACTATACTTGGGTCAGTATGACAATAGGCTAAGCCTCTCTGGCTATATGATTGTCTGCCCTTATTCTCAGAGATCATGGGTCATACAACCTTCAAATTTGTTGGGTGGGTGTAATTGCAGCTGAGCCAGAATAATTTTGCATTTCCGGGGGTTGCAACTGATCATGAAAGCTGGATAATTGCAATAAATATTGCTTTTAAACAGTTTTTTTTTTAAAAAAGCTCGCCCCCGGTCAAGAAAGCCAGGTAATCCCAAAAGCCGGGTGATCACCTAGTATGCGATATTACTAACGGGTTCACTGTCCATCAAAGCCTCTGCAATTGATATTAATTTTAAAGTATACATACATTACAGTTAACATAAATTTATTTCTTACTATTTTTAGTTATACCAGCAGCACCAGTGGTTGAGGATTGTTACCAGAGTGAGGAAAATCCTCAGATGATTAAGATCAACAATATCTAACTATGACTTCAAGTACAAGTATCAAGTTTCTTTTGATGAAAAAACCAACACTCTGGGCCCCGTACAGTGGACAGGAGGACAATGTGTAAGCATGAGGCAAATGTGTCAGCATTGGAGGCGGGAACGTAAATTACAATATTATCTGCAAGTGGAAGGAAAGAGTGTAGAAAACCAAATGCGGTATGGGTGGTTCTTATGCTTAAAATTTTAAATGAGTGCTACATTAGATGGAAAGATCTATTTGGTATCAAGATGTCAAACACAAGGAGAGTTGAGGAATACTTAAAGGGATTAGCAGCGATTTGCTAATCCGAAACATCGAAAAAATCATCAAAATTCATATTTTTATATTTTTGTTACTGCCATGGATATGCGAACATAACCTGCAAGTGGTTGGCTTGAAATCCGTGTATTAAAGACAAGGCAGTACTTTTTATCCGATTCTCTCATTTCTATACGTGCGTATCTAAATTCCGACTTGAGATCGAAAAAGCATTTCCCGGTGAATATCAGGGATTTTCAGCGTGATATTGTGCATCATGATCAATACAGTTTGAACTCAAACACAAACATTATTGATATTTGTTTATTCTATACTGGTATAAACCACAATCAGCTGTTTAGTGTGGATTTTGAGGCTCCATCGCTGTATGTCTATTTGCAGGAGACGGTATGACAAATTTCCTCAAATACTCTATTTATTTCACTATTTGGTGGTTTGTTTCTACATTAAAGCAGTTATATGGAATTGTACACACTTATCCCTGATTTATAAGTTTAAAACATGCATTTCCACATTTTTTCGATTCTCTCGCATTATCGCTGCTAATCCCTTTAATTGTAAGACAATAGGGGACAAATCCTAAACTCATTCTTACATTGCCTTGGTGGCTAAATTCATGTGTAATTGCTATCCCACAACTAGGCACAAACAAAGCTCTCCATTTAAGCCTGTATAGAAGATTCTAGTGACAAGTCACCGACGCTGGTCACCGACGGCAATTCGCGCATGTGTAGTACATTTGGGTGACTGACCTAAGTATACACACAATCGAATGTGTGTACATTGTACCTGTCATTCAAACCATGCTTGACAGCGCCCACAAACACGGTCCCGTGCATATAATTATGACAGCAATCTATACTCCTATGCTTTCCCAGTTCAATAACTTGTTTCACTGCCGGAAAATAGCGCATGCATATTTGCATTGTCTCCTTATTAAAACTAAATGTCAACCTGGCCTGATTACACTGTGGGTTCAGGAATGCTCTAGTCATACTGACACAGATAGTACATCTGCACTAGTCCATATTCTGTCATATCTACGTTATTTAGGAGTACTTTTTTCAACCCTCAATTTCCGTGATTGACTTATGCCGCAACTTTAAAGGTCGTGTTCCGATCGTCTTGGGACCCCCCTGTTTACCCGTAAGTATATCGATTTTGATATCAGATTAAAGGCCCTATTTGTTCTCATTGTTGTCCTGAATTTGAGCCTCAGTATCCATCTCATTCCCAAGGTAATAAACAAAAAACTGCCATTTTATGGTTAACCATCAATATGCGCACAGTATTGAATGGGCGTTGCACGATTGCCTATCATGGGTCTAGCACAAAACGGCAAGTTTTGTTTCCCACGTACGTTGATGGGGTGGGGTGTATGTGCAACTTGCCAGGCTCTCATATCAAGTAGAGAACACAATACACATAATCGGAACAATCCCTTTATTACATAAAAACAATACCAACACTCAACAACTGAAAGTCTTATTTAAATTCTTTTTCACTTCCGATAGCCGAGACCAAACCGGATTTTCCCATTTCCATTGCGCATATAATTTTGAACATCTGGGTCTAAAAAAGTCTCTCGAACGTCGAGACACTCATTGCAGAATTTCCAAATCTCCCAAGCTGTAATCACAAATATATGTCACCATTCCGTAATGAGAGTAATGAGCATCGCTCTTCATTGTAATTGTATTGGAGAAGTGTTTACCGTGCTAGTCACTCTCCGATTGTGCTAGTAATTGGCGGCAATACATGAATCAATAAAACAGAAAATAATAAACACTCTCTGCCATGAGCAATTGTTCATAAGCATTTCAGCCTTCTCAATTTTACTGAATTTTTTCCAGACTGACCAACAGAGTTCAGGTGCCTGAAAATCTGGGGAAAGAGAGCAACTGTTTTTGCAGTGAAATCCTGGATCCAACGAAATCAACAGTTTTGGCCAATAACATGGTAAGTTTGAAGTTAAGTTTTTTTTTGGAAGCATAATTTCATTGTCATTGCATAACATCGTCAGTCATTACCATCCATTTTCTGGGTTTAATAAAGAAAGTTTAGTATTATGCAGTGCACGAGTTTGGAACATTATTTTGATTAGTAATTGTCCGTTATGTATTTTGTTCAGTTTACAAGCCAAGCCACAAGCTGTTCAAACTACAGAAGCTTAAAGCCAAGGACGGTGAATGTGTAGACATCATTAATATTATACAAGAAGACAATTGGAACAAGTCATTGGAAAGAGCAACATTTCAGCAGGAGAATAATTTAGAAACAAGAAAGATGATTTATTTTATTTGTGAATAATAAACTAAAATAAATAAAGTAATAAAAAACATACTAATTGGTCTTCTTGACATATTTAGTGTGTGTTTGTTGTTTTCAATATTCTAAGGGGTTAATATATTCAGGATATTATATACTTAACAGATTGGCTGAAAACCCTGCTTATTCAGATTCCTAATTATTTTGCCTAGACTTCAGAATAAGGTTATTTGCTGTTTTATAAAGGTAGAGGATCCCTTATCATGCACTGGAACAGTCATGATGAAGAGCAAGTGTGAAGAGTACCATGCCATGTAATGTTGCCAAACATTTTAGATATGGAGTGCCATACAGAGTGTCAAAAAATGCAATCCTCAAAGTTGGTGCTATAATTTCAAAATTACTGAGAATTTTTCAAATTTTGTAATTTTTGTCTGATACAGTTTTCTGGTTTTGAAAACAAGGGCTATTGTGCAACACTACCTCAAATTAATTTTAGAGAAGTAACATTAACTTACGTCTCACGACTTGTTTTGGTTGAAGGTTGGTAGCCTGCGACTGGCACATTGGCGGATTTAAGGAAAAGGGCCCTGTCAGCAGCTTAAGGTGGGGCCCCCTTTAGCGTCAAGAAGCAAGGCAATGTCACACTTTAGTGCAACTAAGTTGTGCCCGAGGGGGCCCCTGAGAGCAATATTTTAAGGGGGCCCTGTCAGCAGCTGCTGACACTGCTGACTCTTAAATCCGCCACTGGACTGGCATCCACCAGTCTTCAGCGCCGATTGATGTTTATTCCGTGGTCATGTGACCGCTGGTGGCAGTGCGGTCACATGACTTGATGACGGAGTCATAGCAAGTTGGGAGGATGTGGCGGCCCTGGTCCCTGTTTAAGTTGCTACTGCTCCTCTTGATATGTATTGCTTCTCGTACTCCTCTGTCCGTACCAGTCTGTTTCCCGATCCAAAACTTTCACATTTTTCCAATCAATGGAATGACCTTCGTTGATTGCGTGTTCCCCTACAGGAGAAGAAGGTCTTTCATGTTCACGAAGTTTACTCCTTAATGGACGGGCGCTTTCACCAACCCACAGAAAGAAGATGAGCAATCCGCGCACTTCAATGCATAGACTGCTCCAGACCTGTCTAACTTTTCAGTAGGGTCTTTTGGTGCAACAAGAAGCGAACTTATGAATTCTATGGTTTAATTGCGTGTTAATGTGATGCGAGCGCAACAGTCTTTGAATACTTTCAGTGACCCCTTGGACGTAGGGAAGAGTCACGCTGCCTTTATTTGGACGGTCGGAGTTCTTGTTACCTCAAATTACCCCATTCCAATTTTGCCTGAGATCATTGAAGCAGGTTCACCTTGAAAAGTTGAATAAAATTTCTTTCAACTACAAATATCTCTTCATACTAATCCTGTCGGTTGTTTTTCAAAATAAATTACTAAAATATTTGTCGGCATTATGTTTTTATCGTCTTTACAGTGTTTTCCTATGCTCATATTTAGAATAGTAACTTAGCATCTTGGCCAAGCTTAAATGTTTTATCTTGAGGGTGTCTGTCAAGTCTGTGAGATATTGTAAATCAAACCAGAGGAAGTAGTATTTATGGATTTTGAGGACTTCCTAGTTCTGGTATGGACTATTTGTTAAAAAACAACAAACAAACCACCAGTAACCAGTAACCAATGAAAATCAAACTCGAGTTACATCAAACACTATGACAGATGTCATTGGGGATGGTGAACATTTGTCAAAGAACAGTGGTCTTTAAATGTATATATATAATATTTAGTGGACAAGGGTATACTCACTTAATTGAACAGACACAAATAAGAGGTATGGAGAAAGAAAAAGACAGGGAATTAAAAATAGTTTAAAATTAAACAAGTGTCTCCATTAAGCATGTTTTGGTTGTATAGCCGGGAGCGGACTGAGCGTACACATCGTGGTGAAAACAAAAGGGAAGCCAGGGACTCCCGAATTCGCGGTAAAAACAAACTGCGCAAAATTACAGACTGCACATCGTAGACACTATGCGTGCAGCGCGCATCGATCACGCAGTGTTGCCTTCGTTGGCCAGCTGATTTTGTTGAATTCCCGGATGTCCGTTCCCGGCTATATTCATCCGTCAAAACTTGGAACAAATTAAATTGTGGTATGTTTAATAATCGACTTTGGTCTCACACCAATGAAGCAATAAGATAAATTGACCATTATGTGCAGAAAAAGATACACTTTACGAATAACTCAAAATTTCAACACTTCTAACAATTTTGAAATTATAGCACCACCTAAGAGGATTACATTTTTTTTTAACAGCTGTATAGTAAAAAACTTGTGATCATGATCTGTGGAAGGTCTTAGCATACTCATACCTATGCAGAGATTTCAGGGAACAAGCATATGAAGGTAAAGTTTTTTATATGACATTGTGATGTATGTGGAAGTTACCAACGATTGTCTGAATGCTCCTTTTTGTAATGACCAATAGTCATTGACCTTCAGATATCATTGCACTGCAAAACTCTGGAGACATGTATGTACTAGGGAATTGTCAGTACCCATTGAGAGCCAAAACAACCTGCATAATACTGTAACAAAATTATTTATTGAATATTATAATAAATTAGAAAAGAGTTCAAAGTTGGGACTAGCGGATTAAATTGTTTAGAGCGTTAAGATAATTCATATTTATTTTATGATGTTTCCACACTGCTGTATCTTACGTGTCAAGTTTGATATATATGTAGCTTTTTTGTAAGTTATTTTAATGCTGTTTCATTTTCCCAACATCTTTTCCCTTTCGCCCCTGTCTCTACAATGAGTCTCCAAAACCTGAAGTAGTATTATCAATTGTTCTTTTGTACACTGTAACAATCATACTTCCTCCATAAAGGAAAGGGTTTCCTTACTACCATGGGGGAAATTCTTGTTCAGCATCATATAGAATATTCAGAGATGCCTATGATGTGTCATTCAAATGTTGATGGTTGCTACTGCTGACTATGTTTTGTGTAGGCCACCAGGATAGCTGGAAGGACCATTTTGCAATCCATTGTGCATGTGTATGTAGTGTGTATGTGTCACTAAAATGTTATGTTTTTTATGGGAGCGGCCCACGCTATATCCTGTGAATATGATGAGCGGGCAAAGCCACAAGCACCACAAAAATCTCTAGTTCTTCTGATATTTTCATGTGCATAAGCAAACTGACTCAATGCAAAAATAACATAAAATCCATTCATTCCATTTGTGTGCATGGGTACTGTTAAAGTGGAGGCTTGTCAACAGGCGATAAGTGGAATGGACTAGGAGTTGGAAGTGTTCTTCTCGTGGTTATACTGCAGTGATTGCTTTTGTAGGCTATAAACAATATCAGAACAAAAAAATGAAGGAAGGAAAGTAAGTTTGTTTTATCTTGAGACTCGCCACATCAAAGGAGAGCCGTTCTTTCCTACAATTGGAAAATGGGATAAAAGTAAAACTGAAAACAAGCCATTTGCATCTTCAAAAAGGGGTGCATCTTTTATTACAAATGAGCAGCTACCTTTAGAAAGTTATATTCGCAAATACGTCAACCTGATTGTTCAATTAAATCATGGTTCAACAAATTCCGGTTCATGTTTGATACACAAATCTGGATATTATTGAAAGCAACTATCAATTGATTTATTATATATTTCTTCATACATGTTATCATTTTAAGCAGTATCTGAATGGTCTTTGCCAAACAGCTACCTTTTGATTGTGTGGTCCATTTAGAAAACACACTCGACACTATACACACATTCAAGGGTTACAAACGGCCACTTGTAGCTGTAGAGTCAACATTACAATTGTCATGTGTAGGTCTATTCAGAAAACCAGTGTTTCAATCAGATTTACAAATGTTTGCAGTTATATAAACAAAGTTGCAGTTTGTTGGCGATTTCTTAGAAAATGGTACAAAAGATGCAGCTATTTGCAGGCTATCTCATAGGTTCATATACGAAAAAAAAAATCACTTTCTATGTCAATAAACAGGCCAATTTATTTTCTGCTGGATTGTTGTTGGAGGAGGGAGAGGAAGAACAGGTGGTGTGTTGACTTGCTTGAATGTACAGTATGACTTTAGTATTTCATATTCTCTATAGAGAGGGTCAGTTTGGTCCACAGCAACCGATGGCTGTATCTCTGTGACAAGCTCTATCAGCAAATGTACGTTTTGTGTGTTTATTGCGAAGTGGAAGGAGTAAGTAAAAGTCTTGAACAAAATACAACTTTACGTTTATATAAACTTTCTTTGACTTTAAACTAGGGATGATCAGCTTCCACACACCTATGAGCATAAGAAGAGTTTAGTTGCAAAATGTATTAAGCCCATTAAGTCACACGGTTAAATATTGTGGTTATGTGTTTATATAGTGGTGGGTTCGAAGAATCTACATTTAAATCATTAAGTGAAATTCCGAAAATTTCGTCATCTGGTTATTATAGCTGTTTAACAAATAGGAAATAACACAGATTGCCATGTAACACAAAATGCTGCCTTTTGGCAAAAGGGCAGGATTGTGGGTGTCAATAAATAAACACCAAAATATTGTATTTCTGCGAGTTTACACTAAACTTTAATTAAAAATTCCAATTGATTGAGTTAGCACAGTTTGCATCTGTGAGTCATCAACAGAATATAAAAACCAATATAAATGGTGGCTCCAATTGTATATTTTGAGTATATAGAATATAATATATATGATAATATATATATATAATATCTGAGATATTAATATAGATATTATATATATATAGATGTATATTAGTGATATAACATGAATCTGAATAATTCTGTTGTAGAAATAATGTATAGACAAAAAGAAAGAACAACCCCCATCAAGCTGATGGCAACAATTGGTTGAGTGCGATCTCGTACTAGCAGAGAGAGTGTGTGGGTTCGAGTCCCATTCACAGTAGCTTTTCAATTCTTGTGTCTTATATATAATGATAGAAAGTTGGCTGCAAATGGAAATGGGTTTACAGGAATATAGTTACCATTTTGAACAAATCTTTGCAATTCTTGTTCCCTCATTCTCACTACCATGCTTTATCTTTTCCTTTGGCGTTCAGCAAAAGCCATGATGTTGTAGTTGGTTAAACACAACACTTTTTAACTTGCACAAAGTGCCCTATAGGATTGGACACAAAATTATATTTATTTAAAAATGACCAAGTCCCATTCAACTGAAAGTTTGGATTGACGTTGGATGTGACTATCCATTTTGGGAATGCCAATCTCACTCATAGATCTATGCCCTTTGGGCTATGCAAGGCGTGTGGAGTCTCTGTCTAAGTTGGGAACGGTTGTAGTCGATGTGAAATGCCAGTCCAGTCTCGAATGAAGCATACTAATATACAGTGGCATAACCATTGGGGGGCAGGGGGGGCAAGCCCCCCCCCAGAAACAAGCGAAACCCTTCCCCCCCCCACCCCCGCCAGCCCACACTATGAATGCACTTTTTGTACAGTATTGTATATGGGAAGGAACCCAAATTTGCCCCCTGAAAAAAAAGCCTGGACCACCCCTTCAGCCCCCCCCCCCCCCCCACCCCCCCATTGAAAAAGGTCTGGTTACGCCACTGACTATATATAGCATTTTAAAGAGCAATGTCAGAGCAGAACCAAACATTAAGCTAATATTCAGGGTATTGTGAAAATAGACCTTCAGGGTTGTATTGTTTAGTTTTTTCAATTTTTTGTTTATATTCTAATTTATTCCATTGCCAAAGACAATTGACAACCGCCAAACAGTAAAAGTGTACAGGGTAGTGGTCAAAAATATTTGGTGCTAGCAATACATTAATTCTAATTACGGTTTATCAGATTTAACATGAAAGTATAGCTTATTTACTTAGTTATCACACTCGCAAACCCAATATAAGACACATGGGCCTCATTTTAAGTCCTTCAGACTTTGCAGACACATGAATATTTACAAAATTATTCTCGTCACAATATGCTGTCCAATTAATAGTTCCAATTGCTCTCATGCAGGCATCCCTTTTAGTTAGTCCATTAGGGTTTTTTAGGACACAGATTTTATAACTCAGTGGTCATTTTGGCAAAACTCTTTCTTTCTCTTGTGAATTAGGGTTGCTGAATAGACCACCCTAGTGACGTGGTTAGCAATGGTCATTCTATTGAAACAGCTTGGTTCTGTTCTGTGACCACAATAAATTCCACTTGTTATTCTGTTTCTCTGGACAGTGGTATGCATTATCAAAGTATCATGGGTACTCAGCAAATTCAAATGTATAATATTGTGTATGCTGAGCTGTTTTTGTAATGATTAGAATCAGGTCTAATCGCTTCCAATTTAAAAGAATGTCTTTAATTTAATATGTAAAAGTAAACAAGAAGAAAGGATTCAAGCTTGTGATTCTGCATTACATTTGCTTCTATATGTTCTGAACCAAGAGCTGCCATGGTGAAAGGGGATTATGTTTTTTCCTGATTCAAATTTGCTGCATTTGGGAGAAGGGAAAATGTAAATGAGCAAAATTCATTACATACATCAATTACATGTATAATGGCACGGTTTTAAATTTGATTTTTATGACATTGTCATGCTCAACATGCCAATTATTGGACAGAGATTAACTTAATGGTAATAAGGGTGTAAGTTGTGTAGGAGTAATAGGTATCACAGTTTTTGGAACTTCAGTGCACAATATGAAAGTGAGTGGAAGGAAAATATCATTGGTAATTCCATGGCATTCAGGATTACTCCCAAACAATGGTTCAACATATGCAAAATATTTACATCCAAACAAAGTGTCTTGGATCTGCATTTCTAGTCAATATCTTTTATGGAAAAAAAGCCCTGGCTTATTTGTGAATTGTATTTATAATTGTGAAAACTAGCACAGCAAGCAAAATAAGTTGAAAGACAGATTTGGTTCTTTTTGAGAGGAGCTGATTGCCTATAAATTTGTGCTTGAACCATCTGGGGCCAAGAGGGAATGCCTAAGTGTAAGAAAACCAAATTAGTGAAAAAAAAAAGATGCAGGAGAGTGGTGTATAAAATGTGAAGATCTATTATTTACACAACTTAGTCTTCACCAGTTTTGTGCATTTCATTTGCTTTACTTTTCTGTTGATTGTTTCTGTTACTGGC